>QPKB01000032.1:136118-147641 GCA_003546025.1 Camphora micrantha | reverse complement strand
AAAAATGATAACACCAAGGTGATTCAAGCACGCTGATGGAGATGAATGGCATGAACTTCGAAAGAACAAATAATGGAATAAAGCAATAGTGATCCCCATTGTCGAATTTACGGAAAGCTCTTAAGGTAAGTACACCTAACTATGGATTTTTATGATTTCATGTCACGTCTGGAAATTGAGTCGTCGTAGGCCTCCCTTAAGTGCTTATAATCGGCATGGCAACCATAATACCGTGTTATCACGAATCGTGGTGTTTGCCGACTCAAATCTTGACGTAGGAGGATGGAATTGGTGTAACTCAAAACTCTCCATGATAAGCACAAAATGATGATCGAATCTATCCCAGGCTCTCATCTAAGCTTGGGTGAAGACTAAGATCCCTAGAGAGTGATGGTTATTCTGGTGACCATCTTCCATTGATTTGGCTTTTTCTTTCGATCCATACCTGAGTTTCAAAAAAAAAAAAAAAAAAAAAAAAAAAAAAAAAAAAACTTTGCAAAAGAAAATGCATCTCATTCTCACATGCACGTCACTCCGTTACTTGAATTATGTTTGTGATTGCCGTCAAGATCTCCATTATTGTTATTTAGCTTTAACTATGCCTTGAACATTCAACTGTGGATGAAAGTCAAAAGACATTATATATGACTAATTAAATCAAACTCTATTGCAAGAACAAATGAAACTCTAATAGTGACTTAGCCAATCGACAGATTAACTTCTGATTCAGACCACCGGGGCACAGTTCCCACCATCATTTCACATTAAACAATTGGGGCACAGTTCCCAACCTGCCACGTGGCAATACCAAGGGAACCGAGGCACAGATCTCTCGGCTTTTCAATCAAATTAGTAGGCACGTAACTTCTTCTTTTTTTTTTCTTTTTTCCCCTGAATCAGAATTGATCATAGAAAAGTGAACCTCACTTTTAGAACGAATTTGCAATTGCATAAATCCGTAGGTGGCCACTCCCGTTGTCGCGACCCCGGACCGCGCCCCCAAGATAAGGAGGGCCTAATCCGGGATCGGGACTAATATTATCTGATTGATGTACGATGAATTGAATTAAATCCAAAACGTATACGAGTCTACCAAAGAGTACCACTCGTACACGCGATTTCCCACAGGTGTCCGCGGTGAGGATATCACATCAACATTAATATTTCTTTTATGTGCGGAAGCGTATAGCAAATCTATTTCATACATTCATGTCCAAGATAACAAGATTAACGCATGTTTAATACTAGTATCAAAATGAGCAATGATCATTAATGCTATAACCCCAAAAGAAAGTTAAGGTTTACAACAATATAGTTTAATTACATTATTCCCAAAAATAGAGGCCAACAAAGGCCAATATGAATAAAATAACAAGTTCCCCAAAAGAATGGTTAGTTTATATCCCCAAAATGTTTCGCAGCTTAAGCACCCGAATGTCTAGACGATATCATCGGCGTGCCACTCAACTAATCAATGAGGTTCGCCGACCGCCTCCTCAAGCTCCTCCTCGGGGAGACCAATAACGGGACCTGAGTACCAAAGCAAAGGGTCAAACACGACGGTTTGGCAAATAGGTGAAAAGACATATCAATAAAAAAATTACCTTGGAAAAACATTTAAACCTGTCAAAGCAATAGTTTCATAAAACGAGAGAATCATTTATTCAAATACATATGCAATATAAAACATTTAAGGTATCCAAGGAAACGGGAAACAGACAAGATGGCAACCACACATAGCTAAGTCCTCTATCACCGAAGTTAAGCATATCGGGATATTGTCTCAGTCACCGAAGTGAGGAGATGCAACATAAGTAACATATACATTTACATAATATAATACAGGACATGACCACGGTAGTGAACCGGGTATCGGGACAAGACCACGGTAATAACCGGGTGGCGGGATCCAAACTGCAGCTGGCTGGACGGGAAGGGGTCTCCAAGTCGGTGGATCAGACCGGTAAGGAAAGCCAAGCTTAGTGGTGCCGACTCATAGGTCAAATGACAAGTCAAATCATGTATAAAACATATCGAATGCATGTATGTAAACGAGCGGGACGGGATGCTCAAAGGCACAAGTATTTTATTCAGGCATGTATAAATGGGCTAGCAAAATGCTAAAATATACTTTCAATACTTTCGGGAATGATAAATCATAATTCGATAAATACGGGACAAGTGTCGAGATTTAAGATAAACCATAATTCGAGAAATTCAGGACAAGTATCGAGATTTAAGATAAATCAGGTGGTCAACGACCCCGTATGTCCATTGTAATAATGACTTGGTACTCCTTGGGTTTGGAGACATTCCGGACTCTTTATACACCTTAGTGATTTTCAAACTTTTAAATGAATTTCAAAACAAACGGAACCTCAAAAGAGATCCTAAGTATAATGTTAATCCTGAAGCATCGTATGACCTATTCAGTCACGAAGGGGATAGGATTTGCGATACCCAAACGTACAAACCTCGTGCATAGTTATAAAGGGGGTATCCCTTGTCTCATACCATTCAAGATTGAATTAGGTTAAGTTCCGATACAACCGGATTAACCTCAAAGAATGTCGGGTCAAACAATCTCATGACAAGTCAAATGAGTCCAATAAAAGGGTAACCAAGTTCCGCCTAAGTCCATTTAAGAAAAGAGTGAAAAATCACTTTTCAGGGGAAATTCGCAGAGTGCCCAGTCGACCCGGCCCTTGGCCGGTCAACCGCGTACACTGCAGTCCCGGTCGACCTGAGGAGGTCAAGTCGACCCTTGTCAGGAAGGCCCGGTCGACCGAGCCCTTGGCCGGTCGACCTGCAGTTGTAAATAAAATGCGTGAACAGTGTTTAGGTCAGGTTCTAGAGAACCTGACCACTGTGTGGCCGGTCGACCGAGCCCCCTGACCGGTCGACCGAGTGAACTGCGTAACAGTGTTTCCCGCAGTGCAGTGGGTCATTCATCAGGGGACCTGATCCCGTGTGCCCAATCGACCGAGCCCCCTGGCAGGTCGACCGAGTGAACTGCATAATAGAACCCAGGTTCTGTTTCTGTAGTTCAGTGGTTCATTCCTTTTTCCTATCTTTTGTGTTCATTCTTTTAGACCTGATTAGCAATCTAAATCATAGATAAAATAAGCTAATAAGGTTCACAAATGTGCATTTATTTCAAACCTAAACAAGTCATTAATATCACAAAATATTTGGTGAAATCATAAATGTATTTCATAAAACTCATTCAAAGCTAAACATATCAAATCATCCACTTGCCTTGGGTCTCAAATCAAAGGAAAACAAGCTCCTAAGCACCCTTGCAAGCCAAGAACACAATCTCTACAAAAACCCCCAAAACAAACCCTAAAATGGGTCAAAACAATGAAGGAGAAGAGAAAGTTTCAATAATGGAAATGTAGCTTCTCTAAGGCTAGAAGAACACAAATCTAGAAGATTAGGGAGAGAGCTTACCAATAGGTGCTCCAAAAGAGCAAGGCAAGCTAAATGAGGATCTTAGAGAGATGCGATTTCTCCACAAATGGTACCAATGGAAAGCCCTTGAAGTGGTGAAGAAGATGATGAAGTCCTTTCTCAATATTGGTGCAAGTTGGTAGTGTCTTGATGATGGAAAAGCAAGAAGAAAGGAAAACCCTAGGCAAGAAAAGTTGTTGGAAAAAGGAGAAAGGAGGGAGATGAGTGCTTATATAGCATTTGCAAGTGGGCTCCACCTCTTTTGGAAACTTGGAAGTCTGAAATAGTAGTTTTCAGGATCTCGAATGAAATCGACGAAGAAGGAAGAAATGATCGTCGAAATTTCTAGTTTCTAAGAAGTATATGTTTCGCGGGTTTCGTGAATATCAATTATTTGGTCCAGATTTAGTGTAAAAAGACAAGTTTCGGGATTCGGGACGGGAACGGGATCAACATGAAAGTTGAAGGGGTTAACAAAATAAGTAAATCAGGATAAAACACCAAATCAAAAGAATCTCGATGATGGACCCGATTCTTCCCTCTCTCCCGCTGCCTCCGCCCCGGGTCTTTCGGGGTACGGCGGAGGGGAGGAGAAAAAAAGTAAAGGGTATCAACATTTTGTACGGGTATGCCAATTTCACTTTTCTACTTGGAATCTTGGAATGGTGATCCGAAGATCCACCTTCACAAGTAGAAAGGGGAAATAAAACTTTTTCTAGTTTCCCATTGCACACATATTTTAAGAAAAGAGACAAAGGTTTTTTTTTTTATATGCCGTGAAAGGCGATTTCATTTGTTTGCCGTAAAAGGCGATTTACAAATCTTATCCATTATGAAAGACAAGAATTGTGATTTTTTGTCTCTTAAAAAAAATACGAAGTACAAAAGGAAAAGCAAGAAAAGGGATCTAACTTCTCATTCGATTGTGGGGACACGTTCAGATCGACGGTCGCGAGCCATGTATGGGCTCCTCTGTCGTCCATCCAGATGAGAACATGATTCTTGGATTCTTGGCTTGGCTTTTTAACCTCAGATTTTTAAAGGACAAAGATCAAGAGAAGGTCATATATCCGATAAAAAGCTAAGTAAACGGGCTAAAAAGCCACATTTTAGCCATGTTGGTAGAAGAAGGGAGGTCCTTGTGGGGGTGGCCCCCCAAGGGTGCTTCAATCACCTTTTGGTGGTCTTGCAGCAGAGTTGCAGGAGTTCTGGATTTTCCGGGCAATTCTCTGGACTTCGAGTGAATTTCTCTGGATTTTTTTCCCCCCT
Organism: Camphora micrantha; assembly: GCA_003546025.1. NCBI lineage: Eukaryota > Viridiplantae > Streptophyta > Magnoliopsida > Laurales > Lauraceae > Camphora > Camphora micrantha. The sequence continues at coordinate 142,919 of QPKB01000032.1, read as the reverse complement.
GCCCTTCGTTTTTTCCCTTTGGAATGCCCTCCTATTTATAGGCCTTTGGTAGCCATTTAGGAGGGTTTATGAGCATTGAATGCATTAATGCTCATAATGGGAGGAGTTACAAGTTTTAAATTATTTGTTTTGTAACTCCTTTTTCTTGAATCTGATTGGCTGATGGAGAATAATGAGCTTTTAATTGCCTTTAATCTCCATCATGGGAGGAGTTTCATGGCTTTAATGCCATAAATCATTTGACTTGTAACTCCCATTTGCTTGCTTTTGATTGGGCCGTCCAAAATAATGAATTAATGACCGCATTAACTTGTCATAAAATGGGTCATTTAACCTCATTAATTGGTCGCCAAGTCGCTTGAAAAGTCGCGGGCCGCGCCGCGTCTTTTGGAATTCTTCTTGCGATGATCGCCGGTGGATCCACATGTTGTTTGATGTAGGATGGCGATGCAATTTCAGACATTGATTAATGTCAACGTGCCGGCAACATCTGTCCTGTTGATTTCACGATCGGGCGGGCAGAAAGTGTGCTTTTTTTGTCAGCCGGTTGGCGATTTCGAGGCATCTAATGATCATCCAATGATTTCGGCGGCGAATCCGTGATGTTGACGAAGATCGACGGATTTCATGCATGAAAAATCAGATTTTGGAAAAATCACAGGGGCCAATCAACTCGAAACGCGAAAAGGACCCGAAAAAGGGGTCTTCCGGCGACTTTTGGGTCGCCGGAACTCCATCGTCGCCAGCGACCATGGGCCTTGGGCCCATTTTTCAGCCGCCGTTCGGTCACCTTTTCTTCACCGTTTTTCGATATTTTTTCATTCTTTTTTCTTCTGTATTTTTCCTGACATTTCCCCTCATTTATTGGCCTGATTCTCTTGAAGAAAACCCGACGAGAAGCCACGCAAATCGGAGCACAAAGTTTCCTATTTTTCTGGAAAGCCGAAGACTTTGTTGTGCGGTATTGCCGATTTTTTGTCAAGCATTGAAACTAGGCCAAACGATGTCGGAATGACCTGAAATTTGACGTGGAGCCTCTTGAGTAGTAGATAGGACCAACCATAGGCTTTGGTTTGAGTTTTGAAGCCGTTTGGGGTCCCGCAAATGCTCGCCTTGATTTCGCCTCGAGGAAAATGCCGAGCTTTGAAACTAGGCCAAACGATGTCCGATTGACCTAAAATTTGACGAGGAGTCTTTTTAGCAGTAGGTAGGACCAACCATAGGCTTTGGTTTGAGTTTTGAAGCCGTTTGGGGTCTCGCAAATGCTCGCCTTGATTTCGCCATGAGGAAAATGCCGAGCTTTGAAACTAGGTCAAACGATGTCCGTTTGACCTAAAACTTGACGGGGGACCTATTGGAGTCATTTTGAGATGATCCATTAGCTCCAATTTGGATGCCATGATTCCGAGGTGCTCCGTCGCCGGCAGGCCTGATTTTGCTTCGGAGCGTCGAGGTCGGGTCAAACGTTGTCGGAATGACCTGAAATTTGGCATGGAGCCTTTTGGAGGTATTCTGAGACCATCCGTAGGCTCTGATCGAAGTTTTGAAGTCTTCGACACTGTCGTTGCCGGGAGCTCCTGTCTGGCTGTCGGAGGAGTGAAGTTAGGCCAAATGATGTTGAAACGGCCCAAAACTTCATGTGTACCCCTCTTTTGGCTGCTTTGAAAGACCTTGCAGTTTTTGTTTGACTCTGACAGGATCAGATGCTTGAAGTGGCGCCTTCCTATTTATGGCAGGATGTGGCTCCATGTAGCTTTTGGTGTTGAAGGGACATAGTGATATTTTTGGTGTCAACAAATGCCCCCTCGAGGTGTGCAGCTCTTGCAGTCGGTGTGCCTCGAAGAGAATTGAAGGAGATCTTCTTGCTTGATCAAGAGTCTTGAGCATTTTTCTTTTGATGGAGTTGCTTTTTTTTTTTTTTTTTTGCTTCCAAGGGATTTCGTGGTAATGAGGGGTCATGTACCGTCTCAAGGCAAGGATTTTGAAAATGACATTTGGATATGGGTTTTTGGTTTTGGATTTTCCTTTTTAACTTTGTGAACCTAAAGGCTTTATGTGGCGCATCAGGCGGTTAAGAAGGTTTTTTTTTTTTTTATTTTTTTTTATTTTTTTGGTTTTTAGACCTTGTGACCTAACAGGCTGTATGTGGCGAGTTAGGGGGTCGGGATTTTGGTTTTTGGTTTCGGCCTTATGACCTAGCAAGCTGTATGTGGCAAGTTAGGGGACCATAGTTTGGTTTTTGGTCACTCTTTGGGACAATTTTGGGTCCATTGGAGTGGTTTGGTTTTTTGTGGAATGTCAATTTCAAGATTGTGGCTTGATTAGGTGCATGGGGTTGGATGGTTTGGGTTTCTTTTGGAAGCCCATGAAGCTTGAAATTTTTTGTATGGTCCAATCAACTCAAGAGAGGCATGGAACCATTTTTGTATTCTCTTGGTAAGAGAAATTTTGACTAAAAGCCACTTTTAGTGCCTAGGTGGTCAAACCTGGCTCATATGGGCTAACCCATGGGACCTTAAGCTTTTAAAAATGGCTTAGATCTCATGTAGTGTCATTTTGTAAAGAATATCTAAAAATATCCCTTTTGTGTAGAGAATATCTAAAAATATCCTTACTTGGAGAGAATCTCTCAAGTTTCCTTGATTTTGGGAGAGATTTTCTCAAAGTTTCTCAAATCCCCTTTCTTTTTGGAGAGAATTTCTCAAGAATCTCCTCTTTAGGAGAGAATATCTCAAATCTCCCTTTCTTTTAGGAAGTTTGCTAATTTTCAGCACTTACCTCCTTGCTTTTCTCCTCCTTTCCTCTTTTGGTTTGCTTTTTCTATAAAAGCAATGGAGATGGGTTTTCTTTCTCTTGTTGCTTTCTTTTTGCAAAAACCTTCAAGAGTGCTCCAAGATAAAGAATTTCTCAAGGATCTTCAAGTTTCTTCTTCTTCTTCTCCATGGCTTCAAGTAGGTCTTCTTTTTCCAAGAAAACCCCATGTAGATGTAGAAAAGTTTCCTTTTCTTTTTTTTTTTCCTTCTTTTCTTTTCTTTTCTTTCTCCTTTTTTTTTTCACGTGTTTTCTTTTCCTCTTTTTTTTTGTACACGTTCTCCTTTTTTTCTTTTTTTTTATTTCTTCCCTTTTTTTTTCTTTCTTTTTTTTTTTCGCTTTTTTTTTTTTTTTTTTGGTGCTGTACGGACAGGTCCGTACGAACTTGGCCGTACAGCCACGTGGCCTGGAAGCTTTGGAGGCTGAGGCCAAGAGTCTGCTCGAGGACTTCAGTCTTTGGTTGAAGACTATGATGGACTGAGCTTTTGAATTTCTTTTGTAATAAACTTTCTTCTTTCATTTTTTTTTGGTACCTCCATGTATAAATATTTTGGCACTCTATTTTTTTGTATCCCCTTGTTCTACTTAAATTCTTTTTGTTGAAAATAAGCAAAAGTTGAATGGGAATGTTTATTTGAAAATCTTGATCAAAAGGTTATCATTTTGTGAAAATTTTTTGTCAAAAGTGTTGTTTTGGCATGAAAGCCAGATTTTGTAGCACAAAGCTTGGTTTTTGATGGCTTGAAAGCCGAAAATTTTGACGTGGCATGAAAGCCGATTTTGGTGGCGTGAAAGCCAAATTTTGGTGGCGTGAAAGCCGATGTGGCATGGAAGCCGATTTTTGGCATGAGAGCCGATTTTTTGTTTTTGGCGTAAAAGCCGGATTTTGGCATGAGAGCCGATTTTTTTGTTTTTGGCGTAAAAGCCGGATTTTTGGCATGAGAGCCAAGTTTTTTGGCGTAAAAGCCGGAGTTTTTGAAAACCAAGTTTTGTTTTGTTGGCATGAGAGCCAGATTTTGTTTTGATTTTTGGCGTGAAAGCCGATTTTTGGCGTGGAAGCCGAGTTTTTTGGCGTAAAAGCCGAGTTTTTGGCGTAAAAGCCAGGTTTTTGGTTTTCAAAAATGCAAGTATCGACTAAGAGTCGCCTCCCTGCTGAATGGTATTGCAAGTATCGATGGAATGTCGCCTCCTTGCTCATTCGGTTGTGAGTATCGATGGAATGTCGCTTCCTCGCGAAGTTGGATGCAAGTATCGACTAAGCGTTGCTTCTCTGCTTTTTCTTCAAAAAATTTCATTTTGCGGGTATCGATGGAATGTCGCCTCCCCACGATTTTTAAAATTTGAGGTTTTTTCGAACCTTTGTTTTTCTTTTGACATTTGGGTTGTGGATATCAACTGGAATGTTGCGTCTCCACAATTTTTGAAATTTTGCAAGTATCAACGAGGTGTTGCTTCCTTGTGATTTTGAGGTTTTGGAAGTATCGAATGGGGTTCGCATCCTTCCAATGGGTTTTTGCGAGTATCGACTTGACATCGCTTTCCCGATTTTTGTTTTTAGACACGAGGGTTGTAAATTTTGACCTAAAACCATTTTTGGCGGTAAAAGGTAAGGCGGACTAGGGTGGAAATTCCTAAGTCCTGATTTTTGTTTCAAACCAAGAATTTTGGGTTCAAGGATCGAAAATTTTGGTTAAGTTTGGGAAGAGGCTCCTAAACTTAGATTTTCGGATTTTGATTTTCTTTTGAACAATGAAACGATGAAAGTAAGCATTGTTTTGAAAGTTCAACATAAAGGTGAAAATTCCAAAAGGAGTGGGTTTGACGAGCAAATACCTAGAAATAGGCTTTGGCCTTGTAGGCGTCGCTCTGACCCAGTGGAGGAAGTCTTCAAGGATAATACCGCTTCAAGAACTTGCCGTTGATGGGCAGCATACATCTATCACCTTCCATGTTTAGAAGTGCGTATGCGCCATTGGAGAAGACTTTGTCGATGACGAAGGGTCCCTCCCATTTTGGTTCAAATTTGCCTTTGGATTTGTGAGCGAAAACCATCGGCCTTTTTACCGTGAGAACCAAGTCACCCTTTTTGTGGGCGCGTTGCCTGACCTTTTTGTCGAAAGATCCAGCCATGCGTGCTTGGTAGAGCTCAATGCTTTGGAGTGCCTCGAGCCGTCTCTCATCGAGATTGTCCAGCTCTTGGAGTCTTAATTTGACATTGCTTTCTTGCGTCATGTCATTTTGTAGAGATACCCTTAAGGAAGGAATTTGTACCTCTAAAGGGACAACAGCTTCGCATCCATAGACCAAGGAGAATGGCGTGCTATGGGTCGGTCCTCGAACGGTGGTTCGGTAGGCCCACAAAGCTTCGGATAGTTTGTCGCCTCAGTCCCTTTTGTGGCTAGAGACCATTTTCTTGAGAATTTTGCAGAGTGTCTTGTTGAAGGCCTCTGCCAGTCCATTCGCCGCCGGATTGTACGGAGTTGAAGGACAACTTTGGATTTTGTATTTGTCGCAGAACCTGTAGAATCTGTGATCACGGAATTGTGGTCCGTTATCATGGACGAATCTTTTAGGTATGCCGAAGCGACAAATGATGTTGGTGTGCAAGAACTAAAGGACTGATGAGGTCTTCATTTCATTGAGCGCAAAAGCTTCTGACCACTTGGAGAAATAATCCATAGCGGCGAAGATGAAGCGATGACCTTTGCTTGACGGAGGGGAGACAGGACCTACGATGTCCATACCCCAGGCTTCGAAAGGCCATGAAATTGATGTAGATGTAGCCATTCTGAGGCATGTGGACATAGTCTCTCCATGAACTTGGCATTGTTGGCAGCGTTTAGTAAATTGCATTGCGTCAGCTACCATGGTAGGCCATAATAATAACCTAACCTTTATCTGATCGTGAGCTTGTGGAACAGCCTGAAATGAGCTCCACAAAGACCAGCATGCACCTCTTCGAGAGTTTCTTCAGCTTCTTGTTGTGATAAGCAGCGTAGAAGTACTCCATTGTAGGATTTTCTGTAGAGCATCTTTGAAGGAATGTCCAGATGAAAGTTTGGGGTTCGTCTTTGAACACTTACCCGTTCTTTTGGATCTTCAGGCAGGATTCCGAACATAATATAATCAATGAACGGATCCCTCCAGTCGCCGATCGGAGGTCTGAGGATGGAGATCCGACTTCCAACCAGTTGGTGGCACTCAGCAACTGCTTGGTGTGTATTGAGGGGAGGGAGAATCCTTCTCTCACACACTGTAACTTGCATGTGTTCTCCTTCTTGGACCGCCATAGAGGCGGCGAGTCCAGCCAGGGCATCTGCACGGATGTTTTCGCCTCTACGAATGTGGGTGATATGACAGATGTCAAATTTTTGCCGAAGTGATTGCGCCTTGTTGTAGTAAGGCAACAGATCAGGCTTCCTGATTTCAAATTTCTGATTCATCTGGTTGACGATCAGTTGAGAATCCCCGAAGGCTTCTAGCACTGTGATGCCGGATTCGAGGGCGAGTTCCAATCCTACAATCAGGGCTTGGTACTCAGCTGCATTGTTTGAACATGGTTCCAGTAGCGAGAAGGCGTGTGGAATCATGTATTTGTCGGGACTAACAAAGAGGATGCCAATCCCTGATATTTGATTTCCTTTTTCACTTGTCCTGGTTGCACCGTCGAAGTACATATCCCAGGAAGCATTTGATAAGGAAGCCTCCACGTTGTAGACTGACTCGTCTGGGAGATCATCCCTGAGTGGAGAATCTTCAGGCAACGGATGCTCTGCAAGAAAGTCTGCCAGAGCTTGACCTTTGATTGCTTTTTGTGGTACATACCTAATATCAAATTGTGACAGGAGGATAGACCATTTTGCCAGTCGGGCATTGAGGGAACCTGCTTTTGTGACAAGGACCTTCAGGAGATTGATCCTCGAGATCAGGTATATGTGTTGGACAGCAGATAGTGACGTAGCTTTTGTACAGCAAACATCACTGCAGACA
>QPKB01000032.1:0-135118 GCA_003546025.1 Camphora micrantha | reverse complement strand
TAACTTCTCATTCGATTGTGGGGACACGTTCAGATCGACGGTCGCGAGCCATGTATGGGCTCCGCCGTCGTCCATGCAGATGAGAACATGATTCTTGGATTCTTGGCTTGGCTTTTTAACCTCAGATTTTTAAAGGACAAAGACCAAGAGAAGGTCTTATATCCAATAAAAAGCTAAGTAAACGAGCTGAAAAGCCACGTTTCAGCCATGTTGGTAGAAGAAGGGAGGTCCTTGGGGGGGTGACCCCCCAGGGGTGCTTCAATCACCTTTTGGTGGTCTTGCAGCAGAGTTGCAGGAGTTCTGGATTTTCCGGGCAATTCTCTGGACTTCGAGTGAATTTCTCTGGATTTTTTCTCTGGATTTTTTCCCCCCTGCCCTTCGTTTTTCCCTTTGGAATGCCCTCCTATTTATAGGCCTTTGGTAGCCATTTAGGAGGGCTTATGAGCATTGAATGCATTAATGCTCATAATGGGAGGAGTTACAAGTTTTAAATTATTTGTTTTGTAACTCCTTTTTCCTTAAATCTGATTGGTTGATGGAGAATAATGAGCTTTTAATTGCCTTTAATCTCCATCGTGGGAGGAGTTTCATGGCTTTAATGCCATAAATCATTTGACTTGTAACTCCCATTTGCTTGCTTTTGATTGGGCCGTCCAAAATAATGAGTTAATGACCGCATTAACTTGTCATAAAATGGGTCATTTAACCTCATTAATTGGTCGCCAAGTCGCTTGAAAAGTCGCGGGCCGCGCCGCGTCTTTTGGAATTCTTCTTGCGATGATCGCCGGTGGATCCGCATGTTGTTTGATGTTGGATGGCGATGCAATTTCAGACATTGATTAATGTCAACGTGCCGGCAACATCGTCCTCTTGATTTCACGATCGGGCGGGCAGAAAGTGTGCTTTCTTTGTCGGCCGGTTGGCGATTTCGAGGCTTCTAATGATCATCCAATGATTTCGGCGGCGAATCCGTGATGTTGACGAAGATCGTCGGATTTCATGCACGAAAAATCAGATTTTGGAAAAATCACAGGGGCCAATCAGCTCGAAACGCGAAAAGGACCCGAAAAAGGGGTCTTCCGGCGACTTTTGGGTCGTCGGAACTCCATGGTCGCCGGCGACCATGGGGCTGGCGACCTTGGGCCATGGTCACCGACGACCATGGGCCAAGGTCGCCAGCGACCATGGGCCTTGGGCCCATTTTTCAGCCACCGTTCGGTCGCCTTTTCTTCACCGTTTTTCGATCTTTTTTCATTCTTTTTTCTTCTGTATTTTTCCTGACATTTCCCCTCATTTATTGGCCTGATTCTCTTGAAGAAAACCGGACGAGAAGCCATGCAAATCGGAGCACAAAGTTTCCTATTTTTCTGGAAAGCCGAAGACTTTGTTGTGCGGTATTGCCGATTTTTTGTCAAGCATTGAAACTAGGCCAAACGATGTCGGAATGACCTGAAATTTGACGTGGAGCTTCTTGAGCAGTAGATAGGACCAACCATAGGCTTTGGTTTGAGTTTTGAAGCCGTTTGGGGTCCCGCAAATGCTCGCCTTGATTTCGCCTCGAGGAAAATGCCGAGCTTTGAAACTAGGCCAAACGATGTCCAATTGACCTAAAATTTGACGGGGAGTCTTTTTAGCAGTAGATAGGACCAACCATAGGCTTTGGTTTGAGTTTTGAAGCCGTTTGGGGTCCCGCAAAATGCTCGCCTTGATTTCGCCATGAGGAAAATGCCGAGCTTTGAAACTAGGCCAAACGATGTCCGTTTGACCTAAAACTTGACGGGGGACCTATTGGAGTCATTTTGAGATGATCCATTAGCTCTAATTTGGATGCCATGATTCCGGGGTGCTCCGTCGCCATCAGGCCTGATTTTGCTTCGGAGCGTCGAGGTCGGGTCAAACGTTGTCGGAATGACCTGAAATTTGGCATAGAGCCTTTTGGAGGTATTCTGAGACCATCCGTAGGCTCTAATCGAAGTTTTGAAGTCTTCGACACTGTCGTTGCCGGGAGTTCCTGTCTGGCTGTCGGAGGAGTGAAGTTAGGCCAAATGATGTTGAAACGGCCCAAAACTTCATGTGTACCCCTCTTTTGGCTGCTTTGAAAGACCTTGCAGTTTTTGTTTGACTCTAACAAGATCTGATGCTTGAAGTGGCGCCTTCCTATTTATGGCAGGATGTGGCTCCATGTAGCTTTTGGTGTTGAAGGGACATAGTGATATTTTTGGTGTCAACACTCGAGTAATCCCCAAAGTACACGTAAGTCATAAAAAGGAAACCCCAAAGGGCCCCACTAATTCCAAAGGCACTCAAAATTCCCCAAAGCTATGACAAAGCTATTCTAAACCAACTAAACCAAAATCCGCTAAACCAAATCAAGACTAACACGTAACTAAATCAACACTAATCGAGGTCACTCGGGTCGGGGTCTTATACCCGTGAGCTCAAAAGCTCCCGTGAGTTATGAGTGGCGTGTCTTCTTTCTTTGGAGCACAACTCTCCACGTGTTGTTCTCCAAAGAGGGGCATACTGTAGACACCTCATTTTGCCCTCTACGATAGCATTAAACACTTGTCACATATAATGGTGCCCCCATTTCACCCATAATTGAATGGTTAATGGCATAATTCAAATTAATTAATGACGATAAAGATGCTTGTTGATAATTTTAGACTTAGTTCGACAATCTCTAGAAATTCGTGAGGGAAAGAGCCAAATAGTGTCAAGATCTCTTGTCCAACCCACTACTCATACAAGAAATGAACTATAGCACTATTCAAGTCCATTCCAGACTCCATAGAACACACTCAAGCTGTTCCTAGAGGCATTACGCTTAGTTTGCCTAAGTACGATGTGATTAGCATGAGTTAAGAAGTTAGAATCATTGATCCAAATATCCCTACTCTATTCCAATCTCTAATCATTATGACATATGGACCAAAAGATTCTACGTTCCGAGAGCTTTCCAACGATATGTGGAACGTCTAATTCCGACAAACGGATCAAAAGATATGGGCCGCGGAAGATTCCCCCACCAAAATCCACTTGGGCGCTCACACAGGTGCGCCCATGTACCAAAAAATACCTTGGGCGCACACACAGACGCGCCCATATCCCAGAAAGGCACTTGGGCGCACACACAGGTGCGCCCAAGTCCCGGGTTGCCCTTATAAGGCACTTAAGTGAATACTTAGGTGAGTTCCGCTTTATTTTTCATAGTTCCGGCCTGACCTTAACCCGAAAATGGAACGAAACCGAACCATTAAACCCATTTGACCCAAAGGGTGACATGGGCACACACATGGGTGCGCCCAGGTCCTAAAATCCACTTGGGCGCCACCCTAGGTGCGCCCAAGTCCCTAGTCCTTTTGAAATTGCACATAGGCGCACCCACGGTTGCTCCCAAGTCTAGGCTCCATTGTTCTAGTCCGAATTCGATTTGAAAACAATCTGAGCCGAACCATAAACCCATTTAACCCAGAGGGTGACATGGGCGCACACATGGGTGCGCCCAAGTCCAAAAGTCCACTTGGGTGCCACCCTAGGTGCGCCCAAGTCCCTAATCGTTTTGAAATTGCACATGGGCTTCCCCACTGATTTGCCTAAGCCCAGTCTCTATCATTTAGTCCGAATTAGGTTTGAAAGTAGACCGAACCAGACCCTAAGCACACTCAACCCCGAAAAACCAGACATGGGAGTAAAAAAAAAAGAGAGGAAAAGAGAGAGTTCACAAGAGAAATCCTTAGATCTAGGAGAAAGGAGAAAGAAAAGCGCTTTGGTTCTCCAAGATCAGCAATGGAGAAGGCCTCCCGAAGCCATGGATGTTAACAAAAGGCTTCGATCTAGGACTCAAAAACACAAACCGGTATTTCTAGATCCATTTCCTTTTATTAGTATAATTATTAGTAGAAACATGCTTAGGATCATCTATTCATCATAGATCTGCATTTATAGCAATATTTTACAATAGATCTGATATTTAGCATTCATCATATTTAGCAACATGCTTAGGATCATCTATAGGCTATAGATCTGCATCGTTTTCATCATCCCGAATTTGTGATTAGAATAGATCTTGCATTCATATCATTTTCGTTGGAAAATTTTCAAATTTGAGAAAGAAAAAGTGCAACAGAGCACTTGGGCGCAACTGTGGGTGCGCCCAAGTCCCCGCATAGGGTTTTAACCCCAATTTTCATATCGCGTGCACTTCGTTTCTTAGATTTGAATTCATTCTCATACACATTAATATCAGGACCTCGGATCCGCAACTTTGTATTCAAAATCACGTGAAAAGTGTTGTAAAGAAGAAGCAAAAAAAAAAAAAAAAAAAAAAAAAAGAAAACACAGAAAAAACACTTAGGCGCCACTGTGTGTGCTCCCAAGTCCAGAGTTAGAAATTAAACTCCGATTTTCCATTTTGCGTGCATTTTGCTTCACAGATCCGAGTCTATCCTCGTATAATTTGATATCAAAGCCGTCGGATTTATGAAGACCATTGAAAGAATCGAGAGAGGACAAAATATTATTGCTTGAAAAGAAGAAAAAAAAAAAGAAAAAGAAAACAGAGGTACTTGGGCGCCACTGTGAGTGCGCGCAACTCCCTGCAAAGGGAACCACCCTTCGAAACTTAGTCCTCGTATTATTATCTTCAAATCCGGAAGATTTGATATTAATATTTAGTAGTAGGATCGTATATTTAATTGCAAATGGTTGGAAAATTGCGTCGGAATATCACCGGAGATCATAGATACATCACAACCAGCAGAAAGTAACTTGGGCGCCACTGTGTGTGCGCCCAAGTATTGCAGACACACTTGGGCGCACCTATAGTCCCTGGTTTGCTTTCCGGCCCGCATTTCCTACATTTTTCATTTCATTTAGCTTGGTGTTCCATATTTGTGATAATTTCGATTGATTATTGAATTTTAGATTCCGAATCATCAACACTTTAGGTTAGGTTATATTGCATAAAATACTAAAAAATTTTATAAAAAGTCATAAAACTCTTCCCTTCTCATCTTGCTCTTTAGTAATTAGAGAAGAGAACAAAAAAATTAAAAGAAATAGAAAAACCCATAAAAAAAAAAAAGGAAATAGAGTAGACATTAAGTAGAGGACCTTAGGTTATTTCTTAATTTAGGTTGCATTGCTTTTGCATAAAAAACAAAAAAAAATAGAAAAGAGAAAAATCACAAAATTCTAAAACACTTCTCCTCTCATCTTACTCTTTAGCAATTAGAAGAAAAAAAAAAGTAATTAAAAGAAGTAGTAGAATTATCCTAGGTTTTTTTCATTCACGCCCAAGTAAATTAATAAACTTGATCAATTCCAATTTAAAACACCTAATTAAAAATATCCAATCAAAATCCATAGACTTAATTAATTGATTAAATCCTTAAAACTGATTAACAACTTCTAATAAAACAACTAATTGAACAAAACCCTAATCAACAAGTTCCAATTAAAGTCCTAATTAATAAACCTAATTAATAAGCTCTAATTTATTAAGACCATAATCAACGAGATCCAATTAACAACACTAAATTCAGACCTTAACCAAGCTTTAATCAAATCTTGATCACCAATTCCTAGTTTAAATCCTCATCAAGACGATATACCAATCAAATCCCAAAAAAATAAAAATACCTCCTAACAGAAACTAAAGTCGAATACCCGAAACAAACTTAAAACACCCTAGAGACAACAAGCTAGTAGACTGACACTTGGGTGCCACCACAGGTGCGCCCAAGTCACAGAACACACATAGGCGCCCCCACAAGTGCGACCAAGTCCCTAGTCCAATTCTGAGACGCATTTCGGTTACGTCTCAACTCACGAATTCAAATCATTGCCATACTTAAGATTTAGAAACTTGAAACCAACCTAGGATCCAAGATTTATTGACATAGGTCACCTAAAAATCCAAATTTAGGTGAACGAATCTAAGAAAGAACCGAAACTCACAGACCGACCACTTGGGCGCTACTGTAGGGCGCCCAAGTCACCCAGAAGCACTTAGGCGCCACCACAGGTGCGCCCAAGTCCATTTCTAGCCCCTAATATCACCAAATCCATATTCATCTCCAATCTTGACCCAAATCAACATCTTAAAACCTTTACCGAACCAACAACAACCTTGAAATTTAAAATCCCATTAATATAAACCCATTCGGAGTCACAAACTAAAGTCAGAAAACTTAAAAGTATCAAATTGAGACTTGGGCGCCACTGCTGGTGCGCCCAAGTGCACAGAAACACTTAAGCACATGCATATGTGCGCCCAAGTCCTCGGTCAAATCTAAGTGGTGAATTCCGATTGTGTTTCGAGTTCCAAACTTAAGATTATTAAAATAAATCAATCCAAAACGTAAAACACCATCAGAATAGAAGCTTACACTTAGCAAAACTCCTCGAATTCCGAAATTAACGTCAATACCTTTATCACTAGCCAAGTTACATAGAACTTGGTACTTGGGTGCCACTGCCTGTGCGCCCAAGTCATCTAGAGGACCTAGGCGCCATCACAAATGTGTCCAAGTCCTCCGTTAACCCTGTTTCGCCGGTTTTGACATCTTTTTCATTATTTGAATTCAAACCCGAAACTTCAGAACCTTCCACAATTAAAACAGAACCTTAAGATAGCCTTAATCTACCCCTAAATAACTCTTAATCAAAACCACAACTTAAAATAAACCAAACCAATTAAGATCATAATTAACAAATTACTTAGGCTTTGAAAATATCAAACATAGGTTGTCTACACCCTAGGATTTGATTAGTTTCCCTTATTAGGTAGATTAGAGCATTAGACTTCGTCCCATCACTTTTTCTGTTCCTTTAGGGGACCGGGAAAGCTGATGTGGGCGGTTTAGAACCTTAGGTTACGGTTAATCCGATGATCAATAATAAAGCATTAATCATGTAAATCCAAGTAAAAATTCCCTAGTTAGGCCCTTCTAGCCCCAATTTCAAAAATCCATAAAAACTGCAAAACCAACAAAATAAACCCAAAAAAGATTTTTCCTTTATTTCTTCCTCCACCTTAGGTGCCAAATATTTAATCGAACTTAATGATAAAAGGGAATGAAGAACTGGTTTCTAAAATTGATTGAATGAAAATGACGAGATGAGATGAGTGATTTCAAACACACTTTTAAATAATCACGGTCTATCGGCCACCCTAAAACAAGCACCGGCCCATCGGCCACCTCTAATCAATTACGGCCCATCGGCCTTTCACTTTTTATCACTCGTGTATCGCACACGAAAAACACAGAAATCATAAGTCAAAGTCTCATTTGCATCATCATTTTGATTTGAAAAGTTAGCCTTTAAACCTGTTTTGCCAAGGGATTAGAAGGGGGTACCCGGGAACGGGGCCGATCCTCTTCTTAAATATTTGGCACCTCCCCCTTTTATTTTCTTTATTTTAATTACTTCATTTTACTTGGATACACTATGATTTTGCTATGTGAGGATTAACCCTTATTTGGACTTTAACTCATGACCCTAAATTGACCCTATATTAAAGAGACCCAAAGAGACCCAAATCAATGTGACAAGACAACCGCCGTGTGTTGCCGGCAGCACATTAGACGAGAAGAAGAACCCACCCACTTATTTTCTCCCATCTATTTTTCTTCGGCTTCCGTTGAAGAACGGTGTTACAGCCGTTACCGTAGCTAGCGATCGTGATCCGTCGATTTTGAGGGTAGTCGGAATCCTCATTTTCGATGTAAAAATTTAAATAGCATATATAGTTGAATGACGATTTCCCTCCCCGGGGGGATCAAAATTCACATCCGACATCTACCTTTGTGTGAGTTCGCGTACAATAACAGCTACCACTCGAGCATTGGAATGACGCCTTTTGAGGCATTGTACGGCAGGAGGTGTAGGACACCTGTGTGTTGGGAAGAGGTTGGTACCCACAGTTTCCATGGACCAATAATGGTAAGTAAGACCAGTGACAAGGTCAGGCAAATTCAGGAATGTCTGAAAGTAGCCCGGAGTAGACAGAAGAGTTATGCAGATTCTCACAGAAGGGACTTACAATTCAAAGAAGGAGACAAGGTTTTCTTGAAGGTATCACCTACTAGGGGAACTTTGAGATTTGGGCAGAAAGGCAAGTTGTCAAGGAGATACATTGGACCTTATGACATTATGAGCAAGATTGGTGACGTGGCTTATAGATTAGCCTTACCACCCGAGCTTTCCGGTGTACACAACGTCTTCCATGTGTCTATGTTGAAGAAGTACGTCCCCGATCCTTCACATGTTGTCACGCCTCAAAACCGGGATCCTACAGTGATCCGATCTCGGGGAGCGTGATTTGGGGTTAATTAATTTTTTTTTCTTTCCCCAAGATCCGCGTGTGTGAGGATTGCAAAATTCCACACAACCTGAAATTTTCGCTGAAGCTGATGTGGCGTTGTGGGTCGGAGCCCGTGGCGATCGGGTTCCGTGTCGCACTCAACCACTAACATAAAGCCATCAAATCAATGCTCATAATCAGACTGGAAGAATCATAAAATATTGAGCTGGCAGTAACAGGACAATTCATTTCCCACATATATTCAAGTTACAAATTATACAAATATATTCATGAAAAAAATCCTAAAAGAAAAAGGCTAATAAAAGCCATCCAAAAATAACCAACTAAACAAAATGATACCCAAATTACGTTACGAACTCCGGCGCCAAAAGTGACGTCTAGATGACATCGTTGGGCAGCCACTCACGTCCAACCGACGGCTCAATCGCTGCCCCTGCTCAAACCATCTAAAAGGCAATGGGGGGTCGAAATCTGGCACCAAAGAAGAGAGTATTGAAAGTCCGGGATCCTAACCCTAGAGGGGGGGGGGGTGAATAGGGTGATCTACACTTAATGACTAATTATGGCCAATTTTAATTTCTTAACAATTAACTAGTCACATGTGATGATTAACATACAATATGCGGAAGCTTAAACAAAACAATCACCACAAAGCAAACACCACTACACAAAGATTTATAGTGGTTCGGCCTCAATGCCTGCATCCACCACCGGCTTGTGATCCAACACCCCACCGGATTTCCACTATTTATGCTTTTGAAAAGGCTAAGCAATAACCTCTACAATATGCTTTCCAAGTGTCGCGACCCCGGACCGAGACCCGGGCCCCGTCGCGGCATGTGGTGATTTGTAAGATTGTAAGATGATTAACCTCCCACAGGTTCCCGCGGTGAGGGTTCCGAAAAACACAAGGAACAAGCAACTCACACGATCAAGTATGCGGAAGCGCGTGGCAAATCACATCTTATTAAATCATGACAGAATATGAACATAATGTCATCAAGACTAAAATATCAGAATGGAGACATAACAACGCATTCCCATAATAATTCAAGTTACAAAGTTAACAAAGTGTGTTAAGTTATTACAATCCCAAAATAAGAGGCCAACATAGGCCAATACAATACCAAAAGTATATAAAAGCCCAAAAAGTGATCCATCGGAACTCATGACCCGTCCCAACGTCTAGATGACGTCGTCGGGTTGCCACTCATGGGCTAAGGTAGGCTCAACAGCTTCCTCCTGGCACTCCTTCTCAAAGGGATAGCCTCCTGCACCTGGTCACCAAAATACAAGCATCAAACACGACGGTTTGGCAAGAAATCAATTTAAGTGAACGCATGGAAATCAATGTTTAATCGAGAATATAAAGAAACACTTTTCTAAATCAGAGACGAACTAGCATGAGTGCATAACATATATATGATGAATTGTAAATCCACAAAGAGCCCATTCTTTCTCTATCATTGGAAATGAAAAGAGTAAGCACGCACGACAAGCACGAATATACATAATATAGCACGACACGATTCCCACAAATACGGGATTCCGGCCGCGGAACCGGACACGCACGATGTGTAATATATACACGACTAATCTGCAGTTAGTTCACATGTTTAAGGACCCCTAGACTGTGGATCAGACTGAAAGGGCAGTCCAAGCTCTGTGGTGTTCACTTTGAATTCATGAATGCATAAAACACGCGATACAAACACGTCTGAATAAATGGGGAAATCACTTATCGAAATGAAACACAGCACGACCAGCAAAATGCATAATATATATGCTCACAACTTAAGAAGATGATCCCCATTTCATACTTAAAACAAATCTTCGATACGAGCTTAAAACTTGACTTCAAAGCGAGTACACGATGTTACTTGCGGTAACAAACCAACGTTCAAACATGATAATTTTATCAAGTACATGCTTAGGCTATTCATTGACCCTTGTGTGATTGGAACTCTATTATTAAAATACAAGGATTGGTGTCCCCGAAGTTGGTACATATCTTGGAGTCCCAATTACACGATGTCAAGTTAAAGTCCTTAATATAGCCTAGTTTTCAAATTTTTAAAGAATATGCAAATGGGTAAAAATTCTCCCAAAAAGGAAAATTCCAGTTGGGCCGGTTGACCTGGCCCTTGGCCGGTCGACCGCATACACAGTGAGCCCGGTCAACCGGCCAAGGCCCGGTCGACCTGCAGTCGTAACTTTAATTCAGTGCATAGTGTTTTGGTCAGGTTCCAGAGAACCTGACCCTGTGTCGCCGGTCGACCGCGCCACCTGGCCGGTTGACCGCGTGAACTGCGGAAACAGTAATTCCCGCAGTGCACCAGGTCATCCAACTGGGACCTAATCCAGTGTCCCCGGTCGACCGCGCCCCTTGGCCGGTCGACCGCGTGAACTGCGGAAACAGAACCCAGTTCTGATTTCTGCAGTTCATTGGTCCATCCATTTCTTCCTTCTTTTTCTACATTCTTTCCAACCTGATTAGCAAATTTGATACATGAATATAACAAGCTATCAAGGCTCACATTGGTGCATTATTTCAAACTTAATCAAGCCATTAACATAAAAACCCATTTCATAATCCTTCAATCCCATTCTTATCATAACAAATCCAAACTTCAACAAAAGCAAGGCTTAATTAAAAATGATGAAATCTGAAAGTGTGGAAAGCTATTAGGCATGCTTGCATTTTCTAAAGTAAGATCACAACATGAAAACCTAGTAAAACAAAGCATTAATACCAAATGACAAATCCATGAACACACATGCACAACAACCTAAATAGATTACTTGCCTTAGCCAAATGAAAACCAAAACTCTTCTTCAAGCACTCCTAACCAAGAGCCAAGCCAAGAACTACAAAAATCCCATGAAACCCATTCAAAAACTCACCAAAAAATGCAACCAAGCAACCCATTTCGAAATGGGTGTTACAAGTTAGAAAAACATGATCTTTAGGAGTCAAAAGAACTCCAATAAAGAGATGGGTTGAAGCTCTTACCTAGAGGTGCCCAAACAAGATGCAAAGAAGGAAATGGAGATCTTTCCCAACAAGAAACTTCAAGAAAATGGTATCAATGGAAAGCTTGAAGTGAGAGGAAGAAGATGATGGTCTTGGAATCTCTTGTGGAGATCTCTAGCTCATGCTTTCAAGAGAGGAAGATGAAGAGGAAAAGAGGGTTTTTCAGGCCTAGGTCAAGAAAAGTGCTGGGATTTGTGGAATGAAGAGAGAAAGAGGGGAAAAGGGCTTAAGTGCTTGCAAGTGGGTCCCTTAAGTGCTAATCTTGCATGAGTAAAAACATGGTCTTGCGAGCCTCAAATGAAGTCGACGAAGAAGGATAAAACGATCCTTGAAATATCTAGTTTCCGAAAAGTATATTTTTGACATGGTTTTGGGATCTCGAAAATTGTGTCCAGATTTGAGTGTGAAAAGGCTATTTTACCCTTTTTGACCAAAATTTGAGTTTCTGGGCTACAAACACAAACGGGCTAAACACGAAAGTTGTACATAATCATAAAACCAAATCAAATGAAATGAAAATCGCGATTAACACAAAACCAAACACGATCTTCCCACGCTTGCACGTACACCCAGGCCTTCTTAAGTGTGCCTAGTGAACACTAAACGTTCTCGAAACTCCCCAAAGCTATAACCATGACTAAAACTAATCACACTCTAACCCACGATAACTAAACCCGATTAAGACTAAGCACACACTAAGCAAACACTATTGGGTTAATCCTGGGTTGGGGTTTGACACCAAGGCTAAGCAATAACCTAACAATGATGTTTTTCTAGGCTAAACAACAACCTATCAATGAAGAGATTTTCTCTCAAGGTAGTGTCTTCACAAAATACTCTAAGAGAATACAACTAAGCTCAATTACAATGCCTCTTAATTAGGCGGATATGAAATTGAAAAACAAATTCACACAACACTCTATTGATGGACCCGATTCCTTCCCTCTCTCCCGCTGCCTCCGCCCCGGGTCTTTCGGGGTACGGCGGAGGGGAGGAGAAGAAAAAGGTAAAGGGTTTCAACATCTTTCTTTCTTTTTTTTTGTACGGGTATGCCAATTTCACTTTTCTACTTGGAATTTAGGAATGGTGATCCGAAGATCCACCTTCGCAAGTAGAAAGGGGAAATGAAACTTTTTCTAGTTTTCCATTGCACACATATTTTAAAAAAAGAGACAAAGGGTTTTTTTGAATGCCGTGAGAGGCGATTTCATTTGTTGCCGTGAAAGGCGATTTTGCCGTAAAAGGCGATTTACAAGTCTCATCCATTATGAAAGACAAGAATTGTGATTTTTTTGTCTCTAAAAGAAAAATAAAGTACAATGGAAATCAAGAAAAGGAATCTGACTTCTCATTCGATTGTGGGGACACGTTCAGATCGACGGTCGCGAGTCATGTATGGGCTCCTCCATCGTCCATGCAGATGAGAACACGATGCTTGGATTCTTAGCTCGGCTTTCTAACCTCAGATTTTTAAAGAATAAAGACCAAGAGAAGGTCTTATATCCGATAAAAAGCTAAGTAAACGGGCTGAAAAGCCACGTTTTAGCCATGTTGGTAGAAGAAGGGAGGTCCTTGGGGGGTGGCCCCCCAAGGGTGCTTCAATCACCTTTTGGTGGTCTTTGCAGCAGAGTTGCAGGGCTTCTAGATTTTTTGTCTTCTTCGGGGGGGAAGCGAGAGATAGATCCGGATAGCACTAGCCTTGTTTCCCTTTGGAATGCCCTCCTATTTATAGGCCTTTGGTAGCCATTTAGGAGGGTTTATGAGCATTGAATGCATTAATACTCATAATGGGAGGAGTTACAAGTTTTAAAGCATTTGTTTTGTAACTCCTTTTTCCTTGAATCTGATTGGCCGATGGAGAATAATTGCCTTTAATCCCCATCATGGGAGGAGTTTCATGGCTTTAATGCCATAAATCCTTTGACTTGTAACTCCCATTTGCTTGCTTTTGATTGGGCCGTCCAAAATAATGAGTTAATGACCGCATTAACTTGTCATAAAACGGGTCATTTAACTTCATTAATTGGTCGCCAAGTCGCTCGAAGAGTCGCGGGCCGCGCCGCGTCTTTTGGAATTCTTCTTGCGATGACCGCCGGTGGATCCACATGTTGTTTGATGTCGGATGGCGATGCAATTTTAGACATTGATCAATGTCAACGTGCCGGCAACATCTGTCCTGTCGATTTCACGATCGGGCGGGCAGAAAGTGTGCTTTCTTTGTCGGCCGGTTGGCGAATTCGAGGCATCTAATGATCATCCAATGACTTCGGCGTCGAATCCGTGATGTTTGACGAAGATCGACGGATTTCATGCACGAAAAATCAGATTTTGGAAAAATCACAGGGGCCAATCAACTCGAAACGCGAAAAGGACCCGAAAAAGTGGGTTTCCGGCGACTTTTGGGTCGCCGGAAATTCCATGGTCGCCGGCGACCCTGGGCCCATGGTCGCCGGCGACCATGGGCCAAGGTCGCCGGCGACCATGGGCCTTGGGCCCGTTTTTTGGTCGCCTTTCGGTCGCCGTTTCTTCGCCGTTTTTCGATCTTTTTTCATTCTTTTTTCTTCTGTATTTTTGCTGACATTTCCCCTCATTTATTGGCCTGATTCTCTTGAAGAAAACCCGACGAGAAGCCACGCAAATCGGAGCACAAAGTTTCCTATTTTTCTGGAAAGCCGAAGACTTTGTCGTGCGGTTTTGCCGATTTTTTGTCAAGCATTGAAACTAGGCCAAACGATGTCGGAATGACCTGAAATTCGACGTGGAGCTTCTTGAGCATTAGATAGGACCAACCATAGGCTTTGGTTTGAGTTTTGAAGCCTTTTGGGGCCCCGCAAACGCTTGCCTTAATTTCGCCATGAGAGAAATGCCGAGCTTTGACTTGTGGTCAACCGATGTCCAATTGACCTGAAATTTGACAGGGAGCCTCCTGAGTAGTAAGTAAGACCAACCATGGGCTTTAGTTTGAGTTTTGAAGCCTTTTGGGGTCCCGCAAATGCTCGCCTTGATTTCACCTCGAGGAAAATGCCGAGCTTTGAAACTAGGCCAAACGATGTCCGTTTGACCTAAAACTTGACAGGGGACCTATTGGAGTCATTTTGAGATGATCCATTAACTCCAATTTGGATGCCATGATTCCGGGGTGCTCCGTTGCCGATGGGCTTGTTTTTGCTTCCCGAGAGTTGATGAAGGGTCAAAACGTCGTCCGTTTGACTTGAAACTTGGCAGGGGGCCTTTTGGAGGTATTTTGAGACCATCCGTAGGCTTTGATCAAAGTTTTGAAGTCTTCGACACTGTCGCTGCAGGGAGCTCCTGTCTGGCTGTCGGAGGAGTGAAGTTGGGCCAAATGATGTCGAAATGGCCTGAAACTTCATGTGTACCCTTCTTTTGGCTGCTTTGAAGGATCTTGCAGTTTTTGTTTGATTCTGACAAGATCTGGTGCTTGAAGTGGCGCCTTCCTATTTATGGCAGGATGTGGCTCCATGTAGCTTTTGGTGTTGAAGGGACATAGTGACATTTTTGGTGTCAACATCTATGAAATGCAAAGATGAATGCTCATGGTGTGTGTGTGAAAACTTCAATCAAGTTTAAATTAAGCCCAATCAATATTTACTTAACGCATTTAAAAGTTTAAGGCACACAAAAGATTTGATTGAAGTGAAATGCAAATCACATGTATAAATACTAACTTGTTGATGATATAAAAATCAAAGGCTCACAAGTTGTATGAAACTATTTAAGACTAAACATGTGATGCATGTGCAATGTTGTTTTCAAAACAAAGTAGTAAAACTAAGGTTCAAATGAATGAAAACAACAATATGATTCAACCAAGTAAATGAAACATGTTATAAAAGAAATCAAAGGATTTGAAAAAACATGTTTTATAAAGTTTTAAAACAAACTTGGTTTGAAATCAATGGTGAAGAATCCAATCCAACTTAAATCAAAGATTAAGAGAAGTGATGGATTCAACACATCATAGTTATTATGCAAAAATTAATTTACCAATAATTTAAACAAGGCATGAAACATATGATAATGAAAAGTAAAACTTACTTAGAGATTTAACTTCATTAATCCAAGCTTTAGCTTTCCATTAGACCCCTTGATCTCTCTTAGTTCATCCCCTTTCTTTTGTCTCCAAACCCTCAAGGAAGACTAAAAAGTTCCACTTTGATCAACTCCTTTTTCAAGGGAATGAACCTCATTTTATACTCAAAAAATGAGTTTTGGCGTGTCCCCGGTCGATCCCCACTATCGCCCAGTCGACCTGGCCTTAACGGTAAAAAATCTGACCGTTTGAAAAAGCAGCCCAACGGCTCTTTGCCCGGTCGACCCACAGTGTGGTCGGTCGACTGGGTCCATGGGCTCGGTCGACCGACCACATTGTGGATCGACCGGGTCCTTGGACCATTTTCCCCCAAAAAATGTATATTTAAAGGGATTTCTTGTGGGGACTTTTGGGCCATTAAATCAAGCTTGGAATCATGATTCTAAATCATTCTAATTTCTTTTAAAATCATGAAACATACAAGCCTAAAATGATTTGAAAGATTTAAAACATAGGCTAGCTTGATTAAAAAAAAACTTCTTTTCAAATTAAATGCATCCAAGTTTAAAAACAAAAACATGCATAAATCAATAGTTCTACCAGTCTAAAAAACAATGCATGTGTAAATCAAGATTTTAAGTTTTTCTAAATCAATGCATGTGTGAAAATTCAAATGATGATTAAAATGATAATGCATCCATCAAATTGCAGTATACAAAATCCCTAATAAGTATCAGACATGACGGTCTGGCAAGCAAATAAACAGATAAAGGGTGACAAATATTTATAAAACATTATGGAAAACATTATAGAACAATTAAAAGCCTAAACATGAATATCGATGAAATAATTAAACAATTTCTAAACCATTAACAATTTTAAAGAGACATAATAAACTGAGTAAAAGCATTGGCAATCCACATATAGCTATATTCTCTTATTACCGAAGTAACAAGAGCAAACAGAAACCGTGACCACTACCCGTGGGACCAGAACAAACAGAGCCGTTGCCACATAAAGTGGGACGGAATTTCAGAACCGTTGCCACTACCCGTGGGACCGGAATACAGAACCGTTGCCATGGCCGGAGCAGACATAGTCCAAACTGCAGTTGGCAAATAATTTAAAGATCCCAAGTCGGGTGATCAGCCCAACAAGGTAACCCAAGCTTAGTGGTGCCGTTCAAAACCATAACCTGAATCGATACAAATCAAATCATAGTAATACATTTCCAAAATTGATAAAAGGAACTACTCTGGACAAATACATATTGAGAAATTCGAATGAATCAGATGAGTAGCCTTACCGATAATTTATAATGAAACGAACCACACGAAGCCATTCAAAATTTATTTATGCAAAAACATATACAATTTTCAAATCTGGAATAAGATAATTAATTGTGTTGGAATGGTTTATCCAAGGCCGTCTCAATGCACGCTCAAAGTCCAAATGTCGTTTTACAAGAATGTATTTGATGCCTCAGAAGTTACCTGGCATTTGGGAACTCCGAGTGCACAATGAGGCTTTGATAAAATTCAAGACATTTCCAGAATTCAGGTATTAACATGAGCAAACCAGAGATTCAAAAATCAGAACTCTCCATGTTATTATGGATAAACAAAACCCTGCAAAAATTTGAACATAATTGAACACTAAAACCTGCAAAAATCTGAACATAACTTCAATATAAAAACCTGTAAAAATCTGCACACAAATTGCACATAAAAGCATAAAATCATACAGAAATCAGCACACAATTTGGACATAAAAACCTGCAGAAATCTGCACACAAATTGCACATAAAAGCATAAAAACATGCAGAAATCTGCACACAATTTGAACATAAGAACTTGCAGAAATCTGCATACAAATTGCACATAAAAGCATAAAAACATGCAAAAATCTGCACACAATTTGAACATAAAAACTTGCAGAAATCTGCATACAAATTGCACATAAAAGCATAAAAACATGTAGAAATCTGCACACAATTTGGACATAAAATCCTATAGAAATCTGCATACAAGTTGTACAAAAGCATAAAAACCTGCAGAAATCTGCACACAGTTTGGACATAAAAACCTGCAGAAATCTGCATACAAATTGCACATAAAAGCATAAAAACCTGCAGAAATCTGCACACAATTTGGACATAAAAACTTTCAGAAATTTGAACATCAATTGGACACAAAAACTGCAGAAATCTGCACACATATTGAACACAAAAACTGCAGAAATCTGCACACAGATTGAACACAAGATTGCAGAAATCTGAACACAGATTGAACACAATTTGAACACAAAAACTGCATAAATCTGCACATAGATTGAACACAAAATTGCAGAAATCTGAACACAGATTGAACACATTTTGAACACAAAAACTGCATAAATCTGCACACAGATTGAACACAAAATTGCAGAAATCTGAACACAGATTGAGCACAATTTGAACACAAAAACTGCATAAATCTGCACACAGATTGAACACAAAACTGCAGGAAATCCACCTTGCATAGCCAAAGAAAATGAATCAATGAAATAGAAATTTCACATCAAACTTTGAAAAAGAAATACAAGTTTAGCTACATGCATTCCAAGATTAGTTTATTCACTTGCCTCCACTCCAAAAAGATCCACACTCTAGTCCAAGAACACTCAACTCAGGTGCACCAAATCTACACCAAAAAGCCCCAAGAAAAACACACAAAAAAAACCACCAAATTCGAAATTAGAAAGAGTTCTCAAAGAACCCTTTTGCATGCATGAAGAAAGGGTTCAAAAGGTTCCATTAAAACCAGAAATTTGAAAAAGAAGCCATTGCTAACCTTTTAGGAGCTCTAAGCAGGAAGAAAGACTTGGAGAAGAAGGTGGTTCAAGCTGATTTTCTTCAAGAACAGTACCAATGGGAAGCTAGAGGTGAGGAGAGGAGATTTATGAAGTCAAATCTTTAAATAGCACTCAAGAAATATACATACAAGAGGAGAGAAGGGGCTGCAAATGGAGGAGAAGAAAACACTCATGTTCAGCTGTGTTGCAGGAAAATGAAATGAAGGAGAAGAAGGCCTCCAACATGGGTTTTATTTGGGTTTTAAGTGAGGAAGGTGGGCCCCATGGGCTCCAAATCTTCAAGTGGCTGGATCGATTATTTGTGGGTCCCGAATGAAAACGACGAAGAAGACAAAGTTGATCGTCGAAATATCTAGTTTCCAAAAAGTATATTTTTCTCATGGTTTTCAAATTTCGAAATTCATGCACATATTTGGTGTGAAAAGTCATTTTTGCCCTTTTTTCTCGAAAAACGTGATTTTCGAGTTTCAAATTCAAACGGACAAAGCATGAAAGTTGTTAAGATCAATAAAACAAATCGAGAGGACTAAAAATCGGAATTTTTTTGAAATAAAAGAATAAATTCCCACGCGAACACAAATCACACAGGCCACCACTAGCCGGGTCAAAAGAAACTCGCGGCTTTCAAAATTCTCCAAAGCTATGGAAAATCTAACCAAACTCACAAACGAAGCCAAACCACCTCTAATCTCACTCAAAAAGCTAATCCATAACTAAGACAACACTAAACACGAGAATTAGGGGTCGGGGTCTTACACATGTTCTCCAACATGAGCCGTTAGAGATTAAAGAAGATGCTACTTATGTCGAGAAGCCTATTCAGATCATCGACACCAAAGAACAAGAATTGAGAATACGGACTATTCAGTGGGTAAAGGTACTTTGAGAGAATCATGGACCGGAAGAGGCGACATGGGAATTGCGAGACCAGGTGCAGAAGAAGTACCCACATCTCCTACCTGAGGTGAGTTTTGTATTTTATTTGGAGGACCAAATATCCTAAGGGGTGGAGGATGTAAGACCTTGACCCGAGTGACCTCGATTAGTACTAATTAAGTCACGTGTTAATCTTGAACTTGTTTAGTGGATTTTAGTTTAGTTGGTTTAGAATAGCTTTGTCATAGCTTTGGGAATTTTGAGTGCCTTTGGAATTAGTGGGGCCCTTTGGGGGTTCCTTTTTATGACTTGCGTGTACTTGGGAGTTTACTCGAGATTCTTTTGATTTGGTGTTTTATCCCGATTTACTTATTTTGTTAATCCCTTCAACTTTCATGTTGATCCCGTTCCCGTCCCGAATCCCGAAACTCAACTTTTTTAGCTTCTTGGGCAAAACAGTCTTTTTACACTAAATCTGTACCCAATATTTAATATCCTCGAAACCCGCGAAATATATACTTTTTAGAAACTAGATATTTCGACGATCATTTCTTCCTTCTTCGTCGATTTCATCCGAGGTCCCAAAAACCATGATTTTGACCCCACCAAGTTTTCTAGTGGTGGAGCCCACTCCCATTGCTTATATAAGAGCACCCATCTCCTTCCACTTCTTCATTTTCCAGCACAACAGCCAACCTAGGGTTCTTTCTTCATTTCCTCTCTTCTTCTTCTTGCTTCTCCATCATCAATCTCCACCAAACTTTACTCTCTTGAGAAATGAGGACCATCACTTTCTTCCTCTCATGGAGAGCTTGCCATTGATAACATTTGTGTAAGAAACCACCATCTCCAAGATCTTCATTGAGCTAGTTCTTGCCATTAAAGGATCTTCCAAGTAAGCTCTTTTCCTAATCTCTTAGATATGTGTTCTTCTAGCCTTAGAGAAGCTACTTTTCCATTATTGAAAGATTTCTCTTCTTATTGCTTGGTTTGACCCATTTTAGGGTTTGTTTTGGGGGTTTTTGTAGAGATTGTGATCTTGGCTTGCAAGTGTGGTTAGGAGCTTGTTTTCCATTGATTAGAGACCCAAGGCAAGTGGATGATTTGATATGTTTAGCTCTGAATGGGTTTTATGAAATGCATTGATGATTTCACTATTTGTCTTGTGATATTAATGACTTGTTTAGATTTGAAATAAATGCACATTAGTGAATCTTATTAGCTTGTTTTATCCATGATTTAGATTGCTAATTAGGTTTAAAAGAATGAAGAAAATGGAAGGAAAAATGAATGACCCATTTCACTTTAGAAAACAGAACCTAGGTTCTGTTACGCAGTTCACGAGGTTGACCGGCCAGGGAGCTCGGTCGACCGGCCACACGGGGGTCAGGTTTTCTAGAACTTGACCAAAACACTATTCCCTCCTTTTTATTTACAACTGTCGGTCGACCGGCCAAGGGCTCGGTCGACCGGGCATTCATGAGAGGGGTCGACCTGACCTCCTTAGGTCGACCAGGATCGCAGTGTGCGCGGTCGACCGGCCAAGGGCCAGGTCTACCGGGCCAACTGTGAATCTCTCATGGGAAGTGATTTTTATCCTATTCGTAAATGGACTTAGGTGGAACTTGGTTAACCTTTTTATTGGACTCACTTAACTTATCGTGAGATTGTTTGACCCGACATTCTTTGAGGTTAATCCGGTTGTATCGGGACTTAACCTAATTCAATCTTGAACGGTACGGGACAACGTTATACCCCATTTATAACTATGCACGAGGTTTGTACGTTTGAGTATCGCGAATCCTATCCCCTTCGGTGACTGAGTAGGCTGTACGATGCTTCAGGGTTAACATTGTACTTAGGATCTCTTTTGAAGTTCCGTTTGTTTTGAAGTTCATTTAAAAGTTTGAAAATCCCTAAGGTGTATAAAGAGCCCGGAATGTCTCCAAACTCAGGGAGTACCAAGTCATTATTACAATGGACATACGGGGTCCTTACTCGCCTGATTTATCTTGAATCCCGATACTAGGCCCAAATTTCTTGAATTATGATTTATCATCCCCGAAAGTATTGAAAGTGTATTTTAGCATTTTGCTAGCCCGTTTATACATGCCCGAAATAAATGATACTTGTGCCTTTGAGCATCCCGTCCCGCCTGTTTACATACATGCACTTGATATGTTTTATACATGTTTCGATTTGTCATTTGACCTATGAGTCGGCACCACTAAGTTTGGCTTTCCTTGCCGGTCTGATCCACCGACTTGGAGACCCCTTTTCCGTTCCACCAGCTGTAGTTTGGATCCCGCTACCCGGTTATTACCGTGGTCTTGTCCCGATGCCGCAGATTGCTACTGTGGTTCCCGATGCCCGGTTTGCTACCGTGGTCATGTCCCGTATTATTATTATGTATAAGTATATGTTACTTATGTTGCATCTCCTCACTTCGGTGACTGAGACAACATCCCGATATGCTCATGTAACTTCGGTGATAGAGGACTTAGCTATGTGTGGTTGCCATCTTGTTTGTTTCTCGTTTCCTTGGATACGTTACATGTTTTATATTGCATATGTATTTGAATAAATGATTCTCTCGTTTTATGAAACTATTGTTTTGACAGGTTTAAATGTTTTTCAAGGTAATTTCTTTATTGATATGACTTTTCACCCACCTGCTAAACCGTCGTGTTTGAACCTTTGCTTTGGTACTCAGGTCCCGTTATCGGTCTCCCCAAGGAGAAGCATGAGGAGGCGATCGGAGAACCGCATCGTCTAGTCGAGTGGCATGCCGATGATGTCGTCTAGACATTCGGTTGCCCGAGTGACGTAACATTTTGGGTTGGGTCTAACCATTCTTTTGGGAACTTGTTATTTTATTAATATTGGCCTTTGTTGGCCTCTATTTTTGGGGACAATGTAATTAAACGATATTGTTGTAAACCTTAACTTTCTTTTGGGGTTATAATACTAATGATCATTGCTCATTTTGATACTAGTTTCAAATTGATTAATCTTGTTATCTTGGACATGAATGTATGAAATAGATTTGTTATACGCTTCCGCACATAAAAGAAATATTCATGTTGATGTGATATCCTCACCGCAGACACCTGTGGGAAGTCGCGTGTACGAGTGGCTTTCTTTGATAGGCTCGTATACGTTTTGGGTTTAAATTAATTCATCATCCATCATACACAATCACAATTAGCGTCTCGATCCCGAATTAGGCCCGATGGCCCGGTCCGGGGTCGCGACAGAGGTGGTGTTGGGCGCTGTGCTGCTTGTTGTTGCAGATTTTGTCTATTACCCTGCTCACCAGGTCTTGGGCAATCTCTCATCTGATGGTTCATCGAACCACACCTAAAACATGCCCCCAAAATGGTATGGCATTGGTTACTATCATGGTTCTTTCCACAGTGGATACAAAATACTGGATTCTGTACATTTTGCTCTGGCCTCTGCCTCTTGTGCTACTAGTTCCTGTGTTGGTAGTTCTGCTGATGAGCTTGACTCTTTGCTTGGATTTTGAGGATCTTGATGTTAAAAACCTTATATGCTCTTTTGACCGCTTCTTCAAAGGTTGCGGGCAGTACAATCCTGGTAGCATCTCTTCAATGATTGGGTTCAGTCCCTCGAGGAATTTGGCTATCTTTTTCTCTATGGTGTCTACTAACTCTGGAGCATATCTAGACAATCTCTCGAACTTGGTGAGGTATTCGAGAATTGTCATATTGCCTTGCACAAGCTATAGAATTTCTACTGCCTTTTGTCTCTTGAGATGAGTGGGTACGTACTGTCAAACCCCAACTCAGGATTAATCCGATAGTGTTTTCTTAGTGTGTGCTTAGTCCTAAGTGGGTTTAGTTACCGTGGATTAGAGTATGATTTGTTAGGAATTTTGTGTATTGCAATTTGATGGATGCATTATCATCTTAGCATCATTTGAATTTTCACACATGCATTGATTTAAGAAAACTTGAAATCTTGATTTTCTCATGCATTGTTTTTATGTCTTTTAGAAATAATGATTCACGCATGTTTTAGATTTTAAACTTGGATGCAATTAGTTTTGAAAAGAAGTTTTATAAATCAAGCTAGCCAATGGTTTTAAAAGTTTCAAATCATTTTTGGCTTTGTATGTTTCATGATTTCAAAAGAACTTAGATTTAATTAAAATCATGATTCCAAGCTTGATTTGATGGCCCAAAAGTCCCCACAAGAAATTACTTTAAAAAACACATTTTTGAGAAAACAGGACTTTTACCGGCGGCCAAAACCACTTTTACCGGCGGTCACTGGCCCCCGCTAAAAGCTGTTTTTCAAACGGCTATATTTATGACCGTTGTGTACCCGATCGACCGGGTAAGGGTCCAGGTCGACCGGGGACTAGCCGTTGGGCATTTTTTTGTTATAAAAAGTGGTTCATTCCTTTGAAAAAATTAATGATCAAGAGGCCATCCTTGAGGGGTTTTGAGGCCAATCAAAGGGAAATGGACTAAGGGATGAAGGGGATCATTAGGAAAGCTAAAGCTTGGATTAATGAGTTAAATCACCAAGTAAGCTCTACTTTCCTTAACCATATGTTGTCATGCTTTGTTTTATTTTTGGTAAATCTTTTGTAGCATGATATACTATGTTTTGTTGCATCCTTAACATGTTTATGTTTTGAATTGATTCATTGTTTTGGATGCATCACCATTGATTCAATCCAAGTAGTACTTGAATTGGTAAATCTAAGTAGATCATGTTAATGGAAAAATCTTTGAAATTATATGTAACATGATTCATATACTTGGTTGAATCTTTGGTTGTTGTTTTTCAACATAAGAAAATCACTTTCAAAACTATCTTATGTTTTGGATTCAACATCTTTACAAATCATATGTTTTCATGTTTTGCTTTATCTTTGGTAAATCTTTAGTTTCATGTTAAACTATGATTTGTTGTGTCCTTAACATGTTTTATGTTTTGAATTGATCTATTGTTTTGGATGCATCACCATTTGATTCAATCCAAGTAGTACTTTATTTGGTAAATCTAAGTAGATCATGTTAATGAAAGAATCTTTGAAATTATATGTAACATGATTCATATACTTGGTTGAATCTTTGGTTGTTGTTTTTCATCACAAGAAAATCTCTTTCAAATATATCTTATGTTTTGGATTCAACAACTTCACAAATCATATGTAACTTTGTTTTAAAGTTTCACAACTTGCTTTGCATTGATTGGTATATCATATTCAAGTTGTATTTATAATTACATATGATTTGTCCCCTACTTTCAATCAAATCTATTTTTATGTTTTATGAGCTACATTGTTGATTTGATTGACATCCCTATGCATCACATGTTTAGAGCTAATTAATTTCATACAACTTGTGAATCTTTGATATCATTAACAAGTTGTTACTTTTAACATGTGACTTGCATTCTTTCCTCAATCATAAATGTTTTTATGAGCTAAAACTTTCAAAAGCCTTAGGCTTACATTTATGAACTTTCATTTTCAAAATGATTGAGGACATCACACACACACATCATGTGCTTTCATCTTTGCATTCATAGTGTGTGTGTGTGTATTAGATTTTCATTTTCATATCCGCCTATTTTAGAGGCAAATGTAATGAGCTTAATTGAATCTCCATCAAGTGTAATTTAGACACTACTTAGAGAGATAACCAACCTTGTGGTTGAAGAGGTTATTGCTTAGCCTATAAAAGCATAATGCATAGGTTGATGTTAAGCCTTGAAAAACATCATTGTAAAGGTTATTGCTTAGCCTTGAAAAGCATATTGTAAAGGTTATTGCTTAGCCTATTGAAAAGCATAAATAGTGGAAATCCGGTGGGGTGTTGGATCACAAGCCGGTAGTGGATGTAGGCATTGAGGCCGAACCACTATAAATCCTTGTGTGATGGTGCTTGCTTTGTGGTGATTGTTTTTATTAAGCTTCCGCATTTTATTTGTAATCACCACTTGTGACTAGTTTGTTTTAAAGAAGTTAAAATTTGGCATAATTGGTCACTAATTAGAAGCTCACCCTATTCACCCCCCCCCCCTCTAGGGTTCGGATCCCCGGACTTACAATTGGTATCAGAGCCTTGTGCTCTATTTTAGGATCAAGTGTTTTTAGAACTCTTGATTAGGTGTAAAAGCCTAGAGTCTAAACCCTAGTATTGTGTTGTCAAGAAAACCATTAGAATGGATTCCACTACTTTAAGTTATATAGATTCTTGTGTAGATTCTTCTAGATCCCTATTTCTTCCTTCTATTGGAGATTCAAACCTTCAAATTAATGAATCTCAAATTGACTTAAAAGAAGAAGAAAATGATGAAAATGAAGATGATATTCACCAAGCTTATGATGAATTGTATACATTGTCTCTAAAGCTTGTTAAGAAAAATAAAAGATTAGAAGAAGAATTTAAAAGACTAAATGAGGAATTAGTCTCTTCAAAAGATGAACTTAGAGAGAAAGAAGAAAGTATTAATTGTGTAGAATCTAAGTTCATGATCTCTTTACATAACCTATCTAATGTTCAAGATGAGCTAAATGAATTAAAGATAGGATGTGATGAACTAAATAAGGAAAACTTAAAACTAAGAGATCAATTAAAAAGGCAAGACAAAGACTTTAACTCTTTAGAATCCAAGTTGAATATCTCTAAGAAAGATTTATCTAATGCTCAACATGAACTAAATAATGTGAAGTCAAATAATGATGAGCATAATAAAGATAACTTAAATCTAAGAGATACTTTAAAAAGACAAGATGAAAACATTACCTATTTAAAATCCAAATTAAACTTGTCTAATGATCAAATTAATTTGCAATCCTTGGAACTTGGATCTAATATTAACAAACTCAAACTTGAGTTAAAACTTTCCAATGAAGAACTAAACAAACATAAGGGATTTGAAAATGAACTCATAATGGTTAAAAATGAGAATTCAACCCTTAAAAAGCAAGTCACTCAACTTGAAAGCTATAAACAAAAGTATGAGTGCAAATTTACCCAAGGTGAAGAGAAATTTGAAAAATTATTTAGATTGGGTAAATCTCAAGGAGATAGGACGGGTCTTGGTTACAATAGGAGTATTTCACATGACCCTAAATTCACCAACACTTTTGTGAAAGGTGAGTCCTCATTCTCTAGCACTCATTCTCCCTTGCCCAAATCAAAATGTCATTATTGTGGCATTGAAGGGCATTTTAGGTTTGAGTGCAAATTAAGAAGAAGCCATGTGTCTAAACCCATCTTTGAAGTCAAAGAAGTAAGATCAAACTCTATGAAGGGTAAGACACTAAATATCAAAAAGGACTCCAAGAAAATCAAACAAGTTAAAACAATTAAAAAGGAGTCTCCTAAGATAGATTCTAAAAAGGTTAAACAAGTTAAACCAATTATAAAAGAATCTATCAACAAAAAGGTTCTCAATCAATCTCCCTTAAGTCATCATGTGAAAGAACTTTTGAATAAAATTGCAAAGTTAAATCTAAAATTCAAAAGTCAATTAAAGGGAGAAAATAAGAAGAAGAGAACTCAAACTCCTAAGAAGAAGAAACATCAAAAGACTATTCACCAACCTAAGCTAAACTTAGTTAAATCTAAACATAATGGTGATAAGTCTAAATTAAAAATTTATCAAGTCAAATCTCCATCACCTTTGGTTGGTAGGATTTCTAAAATAGACCTAAAATTTCAAGACCTTAGATGGATACCTAAGGTTAGACCTTTAGGCAAATACTAAGATCTCCTTATTAGATGGGACCATTCTTATCTCCTAGTCATATGTGTTAATGGTCTTTAGTCTAGCTCCTTGTGCTTTTCTTAGTATCTTCTCTTGGTTTTAGTCATAGTTATTTTAGGTTTATTTGTTGTCAATGCATTTTGTTTTTAAAAGGTATGTTATGTTATAATGCATGTTGTTGATCAATTTGGTTTGAAAAAGCTTTATCAAAGTTATATCTTGTTAAATCAATTGATTTGTTTTTCAAATGTGTTTAAATTTGATTGAATTATTAGTTAAATCAGTTTTTATCAAATTAAATGTTTTTGAAAACTCTTTCTTAGTCTTACAAGGCTTTTTGTATTTCAAAAGGAATTTTTGTAGAAATGATTTTATAAAATCTCTTTTCTACTTCTTTTAAGCTTGTAGGATAGCTGGGGTAGGAGTAGTTTCAGTGGAGGTTGTCCCAGAATTTTTCAGGATATTTTCCTCTCTCTGTTTCTGTTCTGTTGTCAGGCCAGCCCTGTTGGCCCGGTCGACCGCGTGACTTGGCCGGTCGACCGGCCACACGGGCCCAGCAACTTAAACAGTTGTTTTCCTTCCCTGTTCTGTTTCATTTCAGTTTTCCCTTCTTTCCCTCCTTCAGCCGGTCGACCTCCTAGACTGCTGCTCCCTCCTTCCCAACCTCTCAGCTGGTCTTTCCTCCTCTTCCTCTTCCTGGTTTTCCTCCTCTCTTCTCCTCTCACTCGTTTGCTGGCTCTCTCTCTCTCACTCTGCTGGTTCTCTCTCTCCTCCCCCTGTCGTCGTTTTCCAGCTGTTCCTGTCTCTGTTTCTCTCTCTCCCTCAGTCGTTCTGCTGTGTCTCTCTTCTCCTTCTCTCTCAGCTGATACTCATTGCTTTAGGGCGTGTGTAAACCCTCTGGCAGACTCATCAGCCCATCCCTTTGGTCGTCCCAGGTCTGTGCTGCTGTAGTCCAAATCTGTGAACTGTTTTTCTGGTTTCCCCTCTCCTCTGTGTTCTCTTTCTATTGCTGGCTCTTCCTTCACCTCTGTGGAGAGTGTCTAGCCTGAAGTGCACTCTTTTCGGCAATTGAATTCTGTAAAACTCTTAGTCTCAAAGTCTGCACTACAAGTGTTTGACAAATTGCCTGAACCATTTTTTTTCAAATCTTTTAAAGGCATTTGTCTAGGCTGTCAGCCTTGTGTGAGCTTCTACCCCTCTGATATCTCCGACCATTCATGGCTCGCACTAAACAGACCTTTAGGAGACCTAGCAAAAAGTCCAAGACTGGACAAGCATCCTCCTCGCATAGATCTCCTTCGTCATCTCCCGAGGCTCCTCCTCCTCCTGCTGTGATTCGATTCAACCCTATTCATTCTCCATCATCAGTTATCAAATCCTTTAGGAGCAAGGGAATCATCGTTGAGAAATTTTACATAGTTGAAGATCTAGTGGACTATCAAGTCCCTGCTCTCCTTGAAGCCATTGGCTGGGGGAGTATCCTGACCTGGAGTGGCAATACATTTGCCTCCTCCGTCCATGGCCTCTATGAATCTATCTGTGCCACCTCTGCAGACTCCTTCACCATTAGATTCATGCATGGTGAAGAAGTGGTCACCATTGATACTATCTCCTCCATCATGGGTATTCCCAGGTCTTCTGGACCCAAGTACATTTCTGATGTTTTACCCCTTGATGAGAGAGACTCTGTCACCACTTCCCTGTGTGGACACCCTGAGGTTTGGTCAGCCAGAAACTTTCTCCAGGCCTCATCTATGATTCCTCCTCTTCGGATTATTCACAGCATTTTTACTCACTCCATTTATCCGAGGAAAGGAAACAGGACCGAGGTTACATCATATATGGCAAACCTCTTATTCAACGTTGTCTCCGGTATCCGCATGTGTCTCCCTTCGATTATCATGCATCATATTATTAGAGTGATCACAGGCTCTCAGCCCTGTGCAGCTCCTTTTGGGTTCCTGATGACCCAAACTCGCTGCTTCTTATGGAGTGTTTCCTCCTGCTTCTGAGAGACCGGAGACCACAACAGTCTTTAACAAGACTAATATTCTCTTGATGAAGCTACCTCCTCCACAGCGAGTGAACCCCATAGCAGAAGGAGATGCGGAGGTCGAGGCTGCAGACGTAGCAGTTGCAGATCCTGGAGATGATCAGCCTCCTCCAGAGCCTGTTCAGCCTCCACCTGAGCCCCATCAGCCTCCTCTTCATGAGCCCCCTCTTCCTCCTCAGCCCCATCAGCCTCCTCCTCAGCGCAGCTTGGAAGACCGGATGACATCTGTTGAGCATGTGGTGTCTTCCTTGCGAGCGGAGTTTCAGGAGTTTCGTCAGGAGGTATCCGGCATGATGAAGAAGACCTTAAGATACCTCTCGAACATCTCCGGTAGCTGTAGGCGGCATGATGATGTGATGCCTCCCTCGCCTGCAGATTCTCCTTAGCTCGTAGGAGGGTTTTCTCTTTTTGTGGGGAATTTATTTTGGGGTTTTTGATGTATTTTCTGTTTATAAAACTCTCTGACTATATTACTGGCCATAATTTTGTTTTTGATTTTTGATTTTTGTATTGGTCAAGTAATATGTAAATGAAATTGTTCTAATCTTCAAAGTTAAATCAATGAATCTTCAGTTTCATTTATACTTCTCTTCTTGTTATGATGAATGGCTATGATGTTTTGAATTTATATCTGTTTCATTCAATCACAGCATCATCAATCCATATACATGATAGCCTGTTCTGCATTTTATTTTCTAATTCTATTGATAACAGGTGCTACTGAAAGGTATATCTTTTCTCATGTATACAGGTTCCTTTGCAATTCAATGGCAAAGGGGGAGAGATTATCAGACATAGGGGGAGAGAAGATCAAACAAATGGGGAGTGAAGATCCTCTCTTGGTATCAATCAAAGGTGGAGAGAAGATCCAACTAAAGGGGAGTTAAAGAAGATCAGATCTAACTAAGGGGGAGATCTGACCAAGGATCTTAAAAGAATTCAGAGCGCTTAACAAAAGCTTAGAGCATGGAGAAAGCTCTAACGAAGGGGGAGAAACCAAGGTTAAGCGGCTCTCCAGAGACTTCAAGACCTGAAGCCCTAGAAGTGTTGTGATCGACTGAGTTGCCATCAAATTGCAAAGGGGGAGTTTGTTAGGATTTTTGTATTGCTAATTTGATGGAAAACATGATTAGCTTTAGTCCTGATCATGGCTTTTGGAAGTTTTGAGAACGTTTAATGTTAACTAGACACACTCAGGAAGGCTTGGGTGTACGTGCAAGCATGGGAAGATTGTGGTTAGTTTTGTGTTAATCGTGAATTTTATCGCATTTGAATGGTTTTATGATTATTTACAACTTTTGTGTTTAGCCCGTCGGCGTTTGTAGCCCAGAAACTCAAGTTTTGGGCCAAAGGGGTAAAATTGTCTTTTCACACTTAAATCTGGACACAATTTTCGAGATCTCAAAACCGTGTCAAAAATATACTTTTTGGAAACTAGACTTTTCGAAGATCATTTTATCATTCTTCGTCGACTTCATCCGAGGCCCGCAAGGTCATGTTTTCCTTGATACAAGAATGTTCTCTTATGGGTCCCACTTGCAAGCAGTTAAACCCCTTTACCTTCTCTCTTTCTCCATTTTCTCCCAATCTCTGCAATTTTCTGGACTAGGGCTGAGAAACCCTCTTTTATCTTCATGTTCTCTTCTTGAATGCTTGAGCTAGAGACTTCCAAAAGAAATCCCAAGACCATCATCTTCTTCCTCTCATCTCAAGCTTTCTATTGATGCCATTTTCTTTGGATTTCTAGTTGGGCAAGCTCTCCATTTTCTTCCTCACTTCTTATTTGGACACCTCTAGGTAAGAGCTCCAACCCACCTCTTCAATGGAGTTCTTTTGACTCTTAAGGACCTTGTTTTTCTAACTTTCAACACCCATTTTGAAATGGGTTTCTTGTTTCCATTTTTGGGTGAATTTTTGAATGGTTTTCATGGGGTTTTCATAGCTCTTGGCTTAGCTTTTGGGTAGGAGTGCTTGAAGACTTTTGTTAGCATTTGGGCAAAGGCAAGTAATCTCTATAGATTTATTGTGCATGTGTGTTTATGGATTTCACTAATTTTCTTGAAGTTCCATATGATTTGTCATTTGGTATTAATGTTATGTTTTGTTAGATTTCCATGTTGTGATTT
The DNA here is from genome assembly GCA_003546025.1 of Camphora micrantha. Lineage (NCBI taxonomy): Eukaryota > Viridiplantae > Streptophyta > Magnoliopsida > Laurales > Lauraceae > Camphora > Camphora micrantha. Next base: position 104,038 of record QPKB01000032.1, on the reverse strand, counting down.
TACTTGAGTATTAGTAAGCATGTTAGTTAACTTTCCAAACTTTCAGATTTCATTATTGTAATTAGGCCTTACCCCTTTTGAAATTTGGATTTGTTATGATAAGAATGGGATTTGAATGGTCATGATAATGGAATGAAGGTTATTGAAATGTGAATTTGACCCCTTGGAGAGCATGGAGGCTCAGGGGATTTCAGGTGGTCTAAGTGTAGGAAGGAGGGAAAAATTTGGCTTAAGAGCCATCTTTGAGAAGTGCAGTTTCTGCACTCAGCGAGTACAGGCAGAAGCCTGTTCGCTTGAGCGACCTCTGGGTTCGCTCTAGCGAACTGCCTGCTGTCTGGCCAGTTTCGAGACAGAACCTCGATCGCCCGAGCGACCTGATGGTTCACTTGAGCGAGATGTTTCGCTCGAGAGAACTGTCCAGACCGCTCGAGCGACCTGTCAAATCCCAGTTTTAGAAATTTTGACCCATTTATTTACTCTTTAAAGATTTGAAAACTAGGCTATATTAAGGGCTTTAACCTGACATTGTGTAATTGGAACTCCAAGATATGAACCAACTTCGGGGACACCAATTATTTTATTTTAATAACAGAGTCCCAATCACACAAGGGCCAATGAATAGCCTTAGCATGTACTTGATGAAATTATCGTGTTTTGAACCTTTGTTTAATACAGCAAGAAATATCGTGTACTCACTTTGAATTCAAGTTTTAAGCTCGTTCGAAGATTTGTTTCAAGTATCAAATGGGGATCACTTCTTAGGTTATGAGCATATATATATTATGCATTTTGCTAGCCGTGCCTTGTCTTGTTGTGACAAGTGATTTCCCCTTTTATTCCGATGTGTTTGAATCGTATTTCACTTGTTTTGTGCATTCATGAACTCAAGTGAACACCACAGAGCTTGGACTGCCCTTTCAGTCTAATCCACTGTCCGGGGGTCCTTAAACATGTGGACTATTTGCAGATTAGTCGTGTATTTATTACACATCGTGTGTGTCCGGTTCCGCGGCCGGAATCCCGTATTTGTGGGAATCGTGTCGTGTTATATGATGTATATCGTGCTCGTCGTACGTGCTTACTCTTTTCATTATATATATGATAGAGAAAGAATGGCCTCTTTATGGATTTACGATTCATGATATATTATGTAAGCATGCTAGTTTGTCATAAATTTGAAATGTACCTAGTCAAGTATTCATTCTTGGTTTAATAAATTGTTTTATATGTTTTCGATTAAACATTCTTATTCATGCTCAAGTCTAAATTGATTACCTGCCAAACCGTTGTGTTTGATGCTTGCATTTTTGTGCCCAGGTGTAGGAGGTTATCCCTTTGAGGAGGAGTGCCCGGAGGAGGCTGTTGAGCCTACCTTAGCTCGCGAGTGGCAACCCGACGATGTCATCTAGACGTTGGGACAGGTCATGAGTTCGAATTAAAACGTTTTGGGGTCCTTATACTTTTGTTATTGTATTGGCCTTTGTTGGCTCTTACTTTGGGTTGTAACAACTTAACACACCTGATTAACTTTGTAACTCGAATAACTATGGGAATGTCTTGTTATAACCCCTTTTATGATATTATGGTCTTGATGATGTCTATGTTCATATATTTGTAATTATGACATAATTTGCTACACGCTTCCACCTATTTGATCTTGTGAGCCGGATATCCGTGTCCTTGGAATCCTCACCGCGGGAACCTGTGGGAAATTAATTATCTTAATTTAACAACCATTGTCATGGGGCCCGGGTCTCGGTCCGGGGTCACGACAGGACTGGTATCAGAGCGGGACTTGTTTAAGGCATTTAAAACAAGACTAGAAAGATCTTAGGAGTGTGGCGAGGGTCCGTGAGTTCGTTAGATTCGCTTAGTGTGACGTCTAGGAAACCATTTGACCATATTTATTGTGTACTAACTCTTTGTTTTACATCAATGCCTCCTAGAAAAGCTCCTCCCAACAATGCCTCGGGTAGTAATCAGAATGAGACCGATCCAAATGCGACACCCACAGCTAATCAATTTCAGGAACTTATGCAAGCAATGTTAGAGCAACAGATGCAAGCCAATGAAACACAAGTTAGGTTCCAAGAGCAGATCGCCAAGAAGGATGAAGAAATGGCTCAAGTTCAGAGGCAGCTTTTGGATGTTCTCCAAAATAGGCATGAAGTTCAACCTGTAGCCCCAAATATTGTCATCAACAATAGGGAGCATGACCCTAATTTATTGTTTGAGAGGTTCAGGAAGAGGGCACCTAAGGAGTTTTCAGGCAATGAGAACCCATTAGTAGCAGATGATTGGTTGGCAAACACCGAGAAGATTTTTTATGTCTATACTTGTACGGGGCGGCAGAAAGTAAACTTTACAGCCTCTTTGTTCTATGGGCTTGCAGATCAGTGGTGGCAAACAGTAAAGGAACCTTATATGACAATGGCCAATGAAGAAGCATGGGCAGCTTTCAAGACCCAATTCCAAGACAAGTACATTCATTCCCATATCAAGAGACGAAAGGCTATTGAGTTCCAGCAACTCAAGCAGGGTAATATAATAGTGTTAGAATATGTCACCAAATTTGAGAGGCTAGCCAGATACGCTACTGAGATTATTGACACAGAGCAGAAGAAGATCAACAAATTCTTGGAGGGATTGAATCCCATCATCATGAGAGATACCATTGGGGTAGTTCCACCGGCTACCTATGATGAAGCTGTCAAGCGGGCATACAAGTTTGAGGACATAAATACTATGATCATACAAGATAGGAAACAACATTATCAGCAGCAGAATCAGAGGCAACAACACCACAATAAGAAACCAAAGCAGGAGCAGAATCAAATGAGGCAAGGTTGTGCTCACTGTGGCAAGAACCATGAAACTCATGAATGTCACAAAGCCACAGGTGCTTGCTTCAAGTGTGGGGCAATGAACCATGCAATTAGAGATTGCCCATAACTTCAGAATTAGCCCAACAGGAACCAGCAACAGAGGCAAGCAGCTCCTCAGAATCAGGCACCAATTCAAAATCAGGCTAGGCCACCTCAGCAGCAGCAGCAAGCAAGACCACCAGTGCAGAATCAGAATCTTTGTCCTCCTCAGCATAATAGGAATGTCCAAGGCAGACAGAATCAGGTACAGAACAGACCACAGCAGCAAGGACGTTTAATCAATCTAAATCGTGCAGATGGTGAAGCTGCAGGAGACGTGGTAGAAGGTAAACTTCTTGTTTGTGGAGTAGAAGCATAGATTTTATTTGATCCTAGATCAACACACTCTTTTATATCTCCTATGTTTGTCAAGATGATTGATGCACCACATAGTCAACTGGATTACATTTTGATTGTTGCAACCCCAGTAGGTAAACAGGTTGAGTGTAGCACCTATTACCCTAACTGTCCAGTTTTGTTAGGAGATGTTAATTTACCAGCCAACCTTATTGTGCTAGACATGCATGATTTTCACATCATCTTAGGCATGGATTGATTAGAAACATATCATGCCACCATGGATTGTTTTAGCAAAACCATAACATTCAGATTGCAAGGAGAACAACCAGGATTGATATTTCAAGGGAACAAGAAACCATCTAGAGCAGGGTTTATTTCAATGCTTAAGGCAAATAGATTGATACAAAGTGGATGTGAAGCTTTTATAGCATTTATCTCGGAGGATAAACAGTCCCAAGGGGTGGAGGGAATCCCCGTTGTGTGCGAATTTCTAGATGTTTTTCCAGAAGAAATCCCGGGATTGCCACCAATTAGGGAAGTTGAGTTCACAATCGAGCTTCTTCCAGGGACAACTCCGATCTCTATTGCACCTTATAGGATGGCTCCAGCAGAATTGGGAGAATTGAAACTTCAGTTGCAAGAATTGTTAAGCAAGGGTTTCATTAGACCAAGTGTTTCACCATGGGGAGCACCGGTTTTATTTGTGAAGAAGAAAGATGGGAGCTTGAGAATGTGTATTGATTACAGAAAACTGAACCAAGCGACTGTCAAGAACAAATACCCTTTGCCAAGGATAGATGAATTGTTCGACCAATTGCAAGGAGCATCGTACTTTTCCAAGATAGATTTGAGATCTGGGTACCATCAGTTGAGAGTTAGAGACTCGGATGTACAGAAAACGGCTTTTCGAACAAGATATGGGCATTATGAGTTTCTAGTAATGCCCTTCGGATTGACCAATGCACCCGCAGTCTTCATGGCCCTCATGAATAAAGTGTTTGCACAGTACTTGGATCACTCGGCAGTAGTGTTTATTGACGACGTCCTCGTGTATTCCGAGAGTAGAGAAGATCACGAAGAACACTTGAGGACATCATTACAACTTTTGAGAGATAACCAGTTATATGCAAAACCAAGTAAATGTGAATTCTGGTTAGAGCAAGTCGCCTTTTTGGGCCACATCATCTCAAAAAAAGGTTTAGCGGTTGATCCAGCCAAGATAGAAGCAGTTGTTGTTTGGAAGAGACCGAGCAGTGTAACTGAAATCAGAAGTTTCTTGGGGTTAGCAGGCTACTATCGAAGATTTGTCCAAGATTTCTCATCGATTGCAGCACCATTGACCACATTGACCCGGAAGAATATCCCATTTGTCTGGACCGAGCAGTGTGAAACAAGTTTTCAAGAGTTGAAGAAAAGATTAACCACAGCTCCAATCCTCACATTATCATCGGGCAGCTGTGGATTCATTGTTTTTACAGATGCTTCTAATGTGGGACTAGGTTGTGTGTTAATGCAAGATGGCAAGGTGATTGCTTATGGCTCAAGGCAACTGAAGGATCATGAAAAGAACTATGCGACTCATGACTTGGAATTGGCAGCAGTGGTATTCGCTTTGAAGATGTGGAGACACTATCTCTACGGGGAGAAATTCGAAGTCCATTCCGACCATAGGAGTTTGCAATACTTGTTCTCGCAGAAGGATCTGAATATGAGACAGAGGAGATGGATGGAATACATCAAGGAGTATGACTTTCCAATCAAGTATCATCCAGGCAAAGTGAACGTTGTAGCTGATGCATTGAGCAGAAAGTCAGGGGCCATGGCCAACTTGAGAGGAACCAGTGTTCTTCAACAGTTTGAAGAATTAGGTGTCGAAGTGCAGACCCTAGATTTGGGTGTTATGTTAGCAAATATGACAGTGTCTGAGCCCACTTTTATCCAGAAGATCAAGGACAGTCAATTGCAAGATTCAGATTTGGCTAGGATTGTAGACCATATCGCAGAACGTCCAGATTTCAAGATGGTGAATGGAGTAATGTATTTTCGTGATCGGTTGTGTGTACCGAATGTGGATGATCTGAAGGAAGAAATAATGACTGAAGCTCACAACACAAGATACTCCATGCACCCGGGTAGCACGAAGATGTATCAGAATTTGAAGAATAGATTTTGGTGGAACAACATGAAGAGAGAGATAGCAGCTTTTGTATCTCGTTGTTTAACTTGCCAGTTGATCAAAGCAGAGCATCAGAAACCCCCAAGTTTGCTACAACCGTTGGAGATTCCTGAGTGGAAATGGGAACATATCACCATGGATTTCGTCTCCGGTTTGCCAAATACTAAGAAGGGGAATAATACAATTTGGATTATTGTGGATCGTCTCACCAAGTCTGCCCACTTTATTCCAATGAAGACCGGGAATATGATGCATATGGCACCACTTGCAAAATCATTTGTTGATGAGATTGTTAGTAAGCATGGTCAACCTGTCTCCATCACTTCGGATAGAGATAGCAGATTTGTTTCGAGGTTTTGAAAAACTCTTCTTGAGTCTATGGGTACCAAACTCCAATTCAGTACAGCGTATCATCCTCAGACAGATGGTCAGTCAGAACGGATGATACAGACCCTTGAAGGCATGTTGCGTGTATGTGTACTAGATTTCAAAGTTCAATGGGATGAGTGCTTACCACTTTGTGAGTGTGCTTACAATAATAGTTACCACTCCAGCAATGGTATGGCACCTTTCGAGGCTCTTTATGGTAGGAGATGCAGAACTCCAGTGTGTTGGGAAGAAGTCGGTGTACGTAGCTTTCACGGACCGACTATAGTTGGTGAAACTAGTGACAAGGTCAAATTGATTCAGGAATGATTGAACGTCGCCCGAAACCGACAAAAGAGTTATGCTGACACTCGTCGAAGAGAATTGCAGTTTCAAGTGGGTGACAAAGTGTTCTTGAAGGTTTCACCAGTCAGAGGGACTCTGAGGTTCGGACAGAAGGGCAAATTGTCCAGAAGATTTATTGGTCCGTACGAGATTTTGAGCAAAATTGGGGACGTTGCTTATAGGCTTGTGTTACCGCCGGAACACTCTGGGGTACACAACCTGTTTCATGTTTCCATGCTCAAGAAGTATGTTTATAGTCCATCTCATATCCTACAGCACGAGCCTTTGGAGATTTGAGAGGATGCTTCGTATTTGGAAAGGCCGACCAAGATCATTGATACTAAGGAACAAGAGCTGAGCAATCGGACAATTCATTGGGTCAAGGTACTCTGGGAAAACCATGGACCAAAAGAAGCCACCTGGGAATTGAGAGATCAAGTTCAGAGGAAATATCCACACTTGTTGCCAGAGGTAAAAGTTTAACTTATTTGGTGGACCAAATATCCTAAGGGGTGGAGGATATCAAACCCCAACTCGGGATTAATCCGATAGTGTTTTCTTAGTGTGTGCTTAGTCATAAGTGGGTTTAGTTACCGTGGGTTAGAGTGTGATTAGCTTTAGTCCTGATCATAGCTTTGGGAAGTTTTGAGAACGTTTAATGTTAACTACACACACTCAGGAAGGCCTGGATGTACGTGCAAGCATGGGAAGATCGTGGTTAGTTTTGTGTTAATCGTGAATTTTATTGCGTTTGAATGGTTTTATGATTATTTACAACTTTTGTGTTTAGCCCGTCGGCGTTTGTAGCCCAGAAACTCAAGCTTTGGGCCAAAGGGGTAAAATTGTCTTTTCACACTTAAATCTGGACACAATTTTCGAGATCTCAAAACCATGTCAAAAATATACTTTTTGGAAACTAGACTTTTCAAAGATCATTTTATCCTTCTTCGTCAACTTCATCCGAGGCCCGCAAGGTCATGTTTTCCTTGATACAAGAATGTTCTCTTATGGGTCCCACTTGCAAGCACTTAAACCCCTTTACCTTCTCTCTTTCTCCATTTTCTCCCAATCTCTGCAATTTTCTGGACTAGGGCTGAGAAAACCCTCTTTTCTCTTCATGTTCTCTTCTTGAATGCTTGAGCTAGAGACCTCCAAAAGAAATTCCAAGACCATCATCTTCTTCCTCTCATCTCAAGCTTTCTATTGATTCCATTTTCTTTGGATTTCTAGTTGGGCAAGCTCTCCATTTTCTTCCTCACTTCTTGTTTGGACACCTCTAGGTAAGAGCTCCAACCCACCTCCTCAATGAAGTTCTTTTGACTCTTAAGGACCTTGTTTTTTTAACTTTCAACACCCATTTTGAAATGGGTTTCTTGTTTCCATTTTTGGGTGAATTTTTGAATGGTTTTTAAGGGGTTTTCGTATCTCTTGGCTTAGCTTTTGGGTAGGAGTTTTGTTACCATTTGGGCAAAGGCAAGTAATCTCTATAGGTTTATTGTGCATGTGTGTTTATGGATTTCACTAATTTTCTTGAAGTTCCATATGATTTGTCATTTGGTATTAATATTATGTTTTGTTAGATTTCCATGTTGTGATTTTACTCAAGTATTGGTAAGCATGTTAGTTAACTTTCCAAACTTTCAGATTTCATTATTGTAATTAGGCCTTACTCCTTTTGAAATTTGGATTTGTTATGATAAGAATGGGATTTGAATGATCATGATAATGGAATGAAGGTTATTGAAATGTGAATTTGACCCCTTGGAGAGCATGGCGGCTCAGGGGATTTCAGGTGGTCTAAGTGTAGGAAGGAGGGAAAAATTTGGCTTAAGAGCCATCTTTGAGAAGTGCAGTTTCTGCACCCAGCGAGTACAGGCAGAAGCCTGTTCGCTTGAGCGACCTCTGGGTTCGCTCGAGCGACCAGGTCACTGCCTGGTGCGAGCACAGGCAGAAGCCTGTTCGCTCGAGCAACCAGGCCACTGCCTGGTCCGAGTGCAGATAGAGGACTGTCCGCTCGAGCGACCCTTGGTTCGCTCGAGCGAACTGCCTCCTGTCTGGCCAGTTTCGAGACAGAACCTCGATCGCCCAAGCGACCTGATGGTTCGCTCGAGCGAGATGTTTCGCTAGAGCGAACTGTCTAGACCGCTCGAGCGACCTGTGAAATCCCAGTTTTAGAAATTTTGACCCACTTACTTACTCTTTAAAGATTTGTAAACTAGGCTATATTAAGGGCTTTAACCTGACATTGTGTAATTGGAACTCCAAGATATGAACCAACATCGGGGACACCAATTATTTTATTTTAATAACAGAGTACCAATCACACAAGGGTCAATGAATAGCCTTAGCATGTACTTGATGAAATTATCGTGTTTTGAACTTTTATTTAATACAGCAAGAAATATCGTGTACTCACTTTGAATTCAAGTTTTAAGCTCGTTCGAAGATTTGTTTCAAGTATCAAATGGGGATCACTTCTTAAGTTGTGAGCATATATATATATATATTATGCATTTTGCTAGCCGTGCCTTGTCTTGTTGTGACAAGTGATTTCCCCTTTTATTCCTATGTGTTTGAATCGTATTTCACTTGTTTTGTGCATTCATGAACTCAAGTGAACACCACAGAGCTTGGACTGCCCTTTCAGTCTGATCCACTGTCCGGGGGTCCTTAAACATGTGGACTATTTGCAGATTAGTTGTGTATTTATTACACATCGTGCGTGTCCGGTTCCGCGGCCGGAATCCCGTATTTGTGGGAATCGTGTCGTATTATATTATGTATATCGTGCTCGTCGTGCGTGCTTACTCTTTTCATTATATATATGATAGAGAAAGGATGGGCTCTTTGTGCATTTACGATTCATGATATATTATGTAAGCATGCTAGTTTGTCATAAATTTGAAATGTACCTCAGTCAAGTATTTATTCTTGGTTTAATAAATTGTTTTATATGTTTTCGATTAAACATTCTTATTCATGCTCAAGTCTAAATTGATTACCTGCCAAACCGTTATGTTTGATGCTTGTATTTTGGTGCCCAGGTGCAGGAGGTTATCCCTATGAGGAGGAGTGCCCGGAGGAGGCTGTTGAGCCTACCTTAGCTCGCGAGTGGCAACCCGACGATGTCATCTAGACGTCGGGACAGGTCATGAGTTCGAATTAACACATTTTGGGGTCCTTATACTTTTTTTATTGTATTGGCCTTTGTTGGCCTCTTACTTTGGGCTGTAACAACTTAACACACCTAATTAACTTTGTAACTTGAATTACTATGGGAATGTCTTGTTATAACCCCTTTTCTGATATTATGGTCTTGATGATGTCTATGTTCATATATTTGTTATGACGTAATTTGCTACACGCTTCCGCTTATTTGATCTTGTGAGCCGAATATCCGTGTCCTCGGAATCCTCACCGCGGGAACCTGTGGGAAATTAATTATCTTAATTTAACAACCATCGTCACGGGGCCCGGGTCTCGGTCCGGGGTCGCGACACATACTTATCACCAAACTGTTTCTTGAAGGTGGCCCAAGCTACTGTATCTGCCATGGTTCTGTATTTTGCCTTTACTGTCTTCCACCAAAAATCTTCTAGACCGGTGAATAGGGACGCTGCAAGCTTTACTTGTTCTCCTCCTGTGTATCGGAACACATCAAAAATATTCTGTGTGTGTTCTAGCCAATCACCTGCAGCTAGAGGGTCCTCTGTCCCGGTGAAGTCTTTCGGACCTCTCTTTCTAAATCGCTCAAACAAAGCATTAGGATCATGCTCCCTTGGATTGATGACAATCTATGGGCCTGCTGGTTGAGGTAGAACCAGTCCAAGCCTCCTTTCCAACACTTTCAACAATTCCCTTTGCACTTGTATCATTTCTCTAGCATGGTCTTCCTCTCTCTTAGCCACTTGTTCAAGAAGTCTAGCCTAATTTTCATTGGCCTGACGCGACTGATCAAGCATTACCTGCATCATCTGTTGGAACTGATTTTGTGTTGTGTTATCAACAATATCTTCCACAACTGGCCCCGTATGATCACTGTTACTTGCGGTGGGATTGCGTTTAATGGTCTTTTACGAGGTGGCGTAACGCTATATAACAAGATATTAGCACATAATAATCAAATAAAGGGTCACACATTGCTCACACGATTCTAGCTAACGGAAAGTCTAACGAATCCTCGCCACGTCCTTAGGATTTCTAGTTTCTTTTAATTGCTTGAAACATGTCTCGTTCTGATACCAGTCTGTCGCGACCCTAGACCGGGTCAAGGGCCTAATCCGGGATCGGGATGCGATTATTAGTGATGATGATGAAGTCATGTATAACATAAGATTAATTTGGCCCATACGTACATGGATTCAAGAAGAACAATTAGCCCATGCATGTGATTTCCCACAAGATTCTGCGGTGAGGATTTTACATACAAGTCATCTCACATACAATTCATAATCATGTTTGGGAAGCGGAAGCATATAGCAATTTGGGTACATGACAAATCATTCCATAAACATGAATTAATTTCACACGTATAGATAGCATAATGTTAGAGTGAGCAATGATTATATGGCATTTCCCAAAATATAAAGTTAAGGTTTATTTAAAAGATCAGTTAATTAACATTCCCCAAAAATAATGGCCAACAAAGGCCAGAACAACCAAATTAGTTCCCAAAAGAATAAGTTAGACACAACTCTCAAAATGTATCGCATCTCAAAGCATGACCAAATGTCTACATGACATCGTCTGTCAGGCCCTGACCCAGGTTTAATATATTTTATTATTATTCTAACTGTGATTAGTCTTTAAGTGGGATTAGAAGACGATTAGTTTGAGTTTTTAGTTAGATTAGAATTTTAAATAGCTTTGGGGAATTTTGAGCGCGTTGAGTTTGGTTTGGCCAGGCCCTAGGTGGCCTGTGTGACGCGTGTTAGTGTGGGGATTTGATTTATTTGAATTTTGAAAAATATGGATTTCGATATTGTTTTTGAATTTCTTTTTTTGATCCTAGCAACTTTCATGTTTGTTCCATTTGCATTCGAACTCCAGAAATCACGTTTTTCGAGAAAAAAGGGGGCAAATTCGTCTTTTTACACTAAATCTGTGCATAAATTTCAAAATTTCAAAATCATGAGGAAAATATACTTTTTGAAAACTAGATTTTTCGAAGATCAACTTTGTCTTCTTCGTCGACTTCATCCAAGACCCACAAATAGGAGTTTTAAAGCCTTGAAGTTTTGGGGGCCAATGGGACCCAGAACTGCGAATTTACACAAGTATCCCACCTTTGAACCTTCTCCTTCTTTCTTCATTTCATTTTCCTGCAACAAACCTGTAGAGCACTCCTCCTTACCATCTCATCTCCTCTCCTCTTGCATGTATAGAGACCGACCTCAAATTGGAAAATAGACTACACTGTAAAGTCCCTAACCTTAATAGGGTGTTTAATTTCCTAATATTGGCGATTAGCCTAATTAATTGTGATTCTAGCTAATTAGGCGGGTTTAGTGGCTAAGCGAGTTTCTTTTATCATTAGAAAGCGGTTTGCAAAGTTTTGTTTGATTCCGAGTGCGATTAGTCTAAATAGGGGGTTAGGTTGTGATTAATAGGAAAATTGGGTATTTTTCAGGAAAATTTCTTTTTTTTTTTGCCAAATTTGGGTCCGTTGGAAAGATCTCGTCGCGCTCGTCATTTTTCATTTTTGACCTGTCACGATTCGATGCCCCGAAGCCCCTCAAATAATCACATTTCTCTTAATTCACTCAAAGAGGGCATTTGAGTCATTTCCCCCTCCATCCCTCATTTTAACTCCATTCCATCTCTTTTATTCATTTCCTTCTTTCATTACAATTGCTAGAGTTTTCTTCTCTCCCTTCCTCTTCACTTATTCTTCTTGCATGTGCCATTGGAGAAGGGATTCAAGGTCAACCAAGCTCACCAATCTCTTTCTCTCTTCTTCCTCTACATCTTGATTCAAATTGGTAAGTTTTCCTCAACCCTTTCTTCCCAAATTTCCTTCCTCATTGTTGTAGAGATGTTACATGTTGATAGATTTCCTTTCTTTCTCTTCCATTGTACTCTTTGGGTGTAGGAGAAGGGTTTTTGGAAGTGGTTTGGCTAGGGTGTGAGTGGAGAGCTCTCCTTCCTCCTTTATCTTCTCAAATCTCCATTTCTTCACTCTCTTTGGTGAAGGCAAGTAGATTAGCTTTATCTATTGCTCATGCATGTATATTATTTTCACTCTTGACAATGCAATTGTTTAGAAACCCATAATGCCAAGCTTGTCTATGTTTATTTGGATTTCACATGCTAGATTAGGTAATTAATGGAATTGGACCCTAATTGAATGATTGGGTTTATTGATGGGAGGAATAGAATGAATGCGGAGAGGGCAAGAAGCTCTTTTTCTTGCAGGGATGATCTTGGAGGAGAAGGGATTTGATTCCCCAAGTTTTGGACTCAAAATGAGTCATTTTCTGCAAGTTCTGGACACTTGGCTCGAGCCAATTTTCTCTTCGCTTGAGCCAAGTGGCCCCTGGGAAAATTGGCTCGAGCGGACCTTCGTTCACTCGAGCTAAGGAGGTTCTGTGACCAGTTCGCTCGAACCAACCTCCCGTTCGCTCGAGCCAACTGCCTGGGCTCAGGATGACCATCTTTCGGAAGCCATAACTTTTGACCCGTTCGTCGGAATTTGGAGTTCTACATACTGTCGAAAAGATCTTGAGACGTAGAATCCAATAGTATATTTATCTTGATCATTAGAGATTGGAAAAGGAAGTTGATATTGGATCAATGAACCAACCCTTTATCTCTTTTGGAAAGGGATTCTAAACCTAGTTTGGACCCTAGGTTGGAACCCATTGACCCTACCCTTGCATGACCAATTAGGGAAAATGAAAATGGAGCACGTTTGGCCTGGTGTGCTTCGTTGGTTGTCCGGGGTTTTTCGTATATGAACGTAACTTGGCTGAATACGTGTGGAATTGAGTTAATTGGTGTCCAACAACTTTCATACACCATGGGCCCGCCAAACTAGGACACCAGTGACTCATCCTCTATACGTACTCCGTTGGGGATATGTTCGGTACATGGTGGACAACTCTTGACCTAGGATTGGCTTGTTCTTCACTCTTGACTCGCAAATCATGTATCCGTAGCTTGTTGTACCTTTTTACACTCTATCTTGTATACTTGTATAACTTGTAACTTAACTTGTAGAATTAGGATTTGACCGAACTTAGAGTGTATTCTTAGGTACCTTGTCTTGTATTGATAAACACGTGTGGATAGACTTGAAAGAGGACTACTCATGGAACTTCGAAATTGACTTGTATCTTGGCTTGACTTGGAGTAGCCCTCAACTTGTTATTTTGTACTTGAAAACCTATCCACGTGTATTTATCTTGGAACTTGTGTCGTATGCAAACCATCATCATCATCTTGCATTCATGACCAGTTGCAAACTGAGGATTATAAAGTGGGCCCGAAACCGAACACTAGGGTGGGCAGTCGGCTTTGGACGGCGTCCATGGCGTGAATAGCTGAGAGCGGGCTAGGACCATGCTGCTATTCCTAGGACCGGGAGCTAGGATCCCCCTAGAGCCAGACTTTGGGTAGTCGTAGTCGGCTCGGACATCACTTATACCCCCGTGAGATGGCTAGGACATCCTCGGAGTCTCCTCTTGCTTGACATTGCATTTCATGGATGGTTATTCTTGTTTTCTTACTAGGATTTAACTTGTTACTTGATTCTTGTATTACTCATGCTTTATGCTTAGCTTGTACCTTGCTATCTTATAATCATGTACTTGTTCTTACTCTCTTTTGAAACATGTTATGAATAATGTATATTGCTAATTTTCTTGCCAACATATTGTTGATCCTTTATTCCATCGTGTGCCGAGGCAATCCCAGAGGATCCTCAACCGAGGGAGGAGGACGAGGTACGAGAGTGGGGTGCCGATGACGTAGCTTAGAGTCATCACTCCCGGCACTAGTGCGCGTTACATGGGGATGTATTCTATCGTGCCACCTCATTTCATCTTTTGGTTTAGATCTTTTGGACTTTTCTATCTTAGCACTGTATATCTTTTGTACCAGGACCTAGGTTTTTGGGATGGTCCTGATGATTATAAACTTTATATGTTTTACCTTTTGAAACTTGAACATATATAATGGAATGAAATCCATACTTGCTTTGATATTCTTACAAGTTTAATGTTGTGTGTACCGGATAAGTCCCGTTGATCAATTGGTTAATGAGGCACAACTGAAAGTCCGTGGATCCGAACCCGAGAGGGGGGGGGGTGAATAAGGTGAGCTTCTAATAAGTGACCAATTATGCCAAATTCTAACTTCTTTAAAATCAAATAGTCACAAGTGATGATATAGAACTAAAGTGCGGAAGATAACAAAAACAATCATCACAAAGCATACACCATAACACAAGGATTTATAGTAGTTCGGCCTCAATGCCTACATCCACTACCGGCTTGTGATCCAACACCCCACCGGATTTCCACTATTTATGCTTTTCAATAGGCTAAGCAATAACCTTTACAACATGCTTTCCGAGGCTAGGCAATAACCTTTTACACTATGCTTTTCTTAGGCTAAGCAATAACCTCTTCAACGAAAAGGTTGGTTATCTCTCTAAGTAGTGTCTAACATACACTTGATGGAGATACAATTATAGCTCAATACAATGCCTCTTAATTAGGCGGATATAAAAGTGAAAAACTAATTCACACACACACACACGCTATGAATGCAAAGATGAATGCACAATGTATGTGTATGATGTCCTCAATCAGTTTGAAAATTAAAGCTCATAAATGTATGCCAAAGGCTTTTAAAAGTTTTAGCTCATAAAAACATTTATGATTGAGGAAAGAATGCCAATCACATGCTTAAAAACAACTTGTAAAAGATATACCTATCTAGTTCAAGCAAGTTGTGAAAGTTTAAGAACAAAACATGTAATGCATAAGGATTTCAATCAAATTAACAATGAAGCTTAATATATGTATGCTTAAAGCATTTGAAAGTGTAAAACACAAAAATAGATTTGATTGAAATCAAGGGACAAATTACATGTACTTAAAAATACAACTTGAAAATGATATATCTATCAAAGCTAATCAAGTTGTGAAACTTTAAAACAAAAGTATATATGATTTGTGAAGTTGTTGAATCCAAAACATAAGATAGGTTTGAAAGTGATTTTCTTATGATGAAAAACAACAACCAAAGATTCAACCAAGTATAGGAATCATGTTTACATATAATTTCAAAGATATTTACAAAAACATGATTTACTTAGATATACCAATTTAAGTACTACTTGGTTTGAATCAAAGTGTTGCATCCAAAACAATAAATCAATTCAAAACATATACATGTTAAGGACACAACAAATCATAGTTTATCATGCTAGAAAAGATTTACCAATATTTAAAACAAAGCATGAAAACATATGATTAAGAAAAGTAAAACTTACTTAGAGATTTAACTTCATTAATCCTAGCTTTAGCTTTCCAAATGTCGCTTAGCCATCCTTAGCTCATTCCCCTTTGATTGGCCTCAAAACATCTCAAGGAGGGCCTCTTTTCTCCTCAAAATTTCTTTAGGAATGAGCTTCTTTTTATACACAAAATTGCCCAACGGCTAGTCCCCGGTCGACCTGGCCTTCAACGGTTATAAAACTGACCGTTTGAAAAGAGCTCCAACGGCTCTTTCCCGGTCGACCCGCAGTGTGCGCGGTCGACCGGGTCCATGGGCTCGATTGACCGAGCACGCTGCAGGTCGACAGGGTCCTGGGACCTTTTTCCCCAAAAATTGCATATATCAAAGATTTTTCTTGTGGGGACTTTTGGGCCATGGAATCAAGCATGGAAACATGTTTCAAATCATTCTACGAGTTTTAAAAACATGAAACCTAATATGCCTAAGATGATTTGAAAGATTTAAAACCAAAGGCTTGCTTGATTCAAAAAGATCTTTTCAAAACAAATTGCATCCAAGTTTAAAATCAAAACATGCATGAACCAAGATTTTTACAAGTTTTAAGAACAATGCATGCATAAATCAAGATATCAAGATTTTCTAAATCAATGCAAGTGTGAAAATTCAAATGCTGCTGAAATGATAATGCATCCACCAAATTGCTATACACAAAATTCCTAACATCAACTACACAATCCTCACAGTGGACTTCGATCCTTGGGCTTTAAGGGCAAAAAATTTTAATCAGCCCTAAATTTCACACCTCGGATTCAGTTTAATCACTAATCGGGTTCGGGGCCGTGACATACATAAATCACATCTCCTCATCTCTAGCTATCCATTGATACTGTTTACAAAAAATTCCATCTGGGTTTTCCTCCTTCTCCAAGCTCTTCTTCTTGTTTAAAGCTGTAAAAAGGTTAGCAATGGCTTCTTCTTTGAATTTCTAGTTTTAATGGACCGTTTACAATCCTTTCTTCAAGCATGCAATGGGGTTCTTTGAGGGCTCCTCCTAATTTCAAATTTGGTGGGTTTTGTGTTTTTTTCATGGGGTCTTCTGTACCTGGGACCTTGCTGGGATTAGAGGCATTTTTAGAGTGTATTTGAGACCCATTTGGACTAGAGGCAAGTGAATAATCAGTTCTTTGAATGCATATAAATCTGGACTTTACTTTCTCAAAAGTTTGATTTGAAAATTCCAATTCAGTCTACTGATTTTAATTGATTAATTATGGTGTGTTTCAGAATGCTATATGGCTTTTATATGACTAGTTTTCTGCAGGATTTTAGTATACAGTTGCATGGGTATGGCCATAAATTAATTTACAAGGCAAAGTTTGAATCTTTGAAATTCCGCATTCCTACTTGACTAAATTTGAGATTTTGGTTGGTAATGCATATGGTTTAAAAATTTGAAATGAATGATGTTATGGTGGTTAAATGGAAGGTATTTGATGTGGAGAATGTGAATGGAATGAAGTTGGAAATGGTTGGAATGAAGATAGAGAGATGATATTAGAAATGTAGAATTTCTGCATTGGGCGAAACAGCCAGTGAGCTGTTCACTCGAGTGAACCTGGTGGTCGCTCGAGCGAACATGCCACTGCCTGTTGAGAAACATTGCAGAAACCCATCTGCTCGCGCGAACTAAATGTTAGCTTGAGCGAATGAGTTTCTGGAATGGTTCGCTCAAGCAAACATGTTACTGTCTAGCGAAATTGAGAGACAGAGGCTTGTCCGCTTGAGCGAACTTTTTGTTGGCTCGAGCGAAGGAAGCTCTGGGAGATTCCGCTCGAGCAAACCCTCCTTCGCTCGAGCGAACCTGGGCACAATTCAGGGTGTTTTTCATGTGCCCTATTGGTAACCAATTGTAGAGTATTATTTTTACAAGGCTTCGTGGAAGTGAATAAGACATTCGAACCATGTTCTCATATGATATCAGACGAGAAATGTACATAAGCCTCACTATGCACTTTGTGTCTCAAACATCGGAGATCTTCAGAGGCACCAAACTATGTTTTATAAACTGACGTTGTGACATTAAGTGGGTAATGAGACAATCCTCAGGAGATCAATCAACCACTATGTATCACCTCATTCCATGAATGTTAGCGAATTTATTTATAATTCTTCTTATAAATCATTTTGAAACAGAATTGATTGATTTGTTATGTTTGAAATTATCGATAAGCCTATTCATCTGAATTGTTTAATTCTGTCCATTTGTATTTGTTCGAAGTGGTTCTTCTTATCGATTTTGAAATGTATTGTTATGATTTGATTTATTCCGATTCAGGTTTTGCAAAGGCACCACTAAGCTTAGGTCACCTAGTTGGACTGATCACCGGGCTTGGGATCTTGAAAATTATTTGCCAATTGCAGTTTCAATTATATTTGTTTGCTCCGGCGGCCATGGCAACGGTTCTGTTTTCCGGTCCTATGAGTAGTGGCAACGGTTTATGTCTGTTTGTTCCGGCCATTTTGTATGGCAAAGGCTTCTGTCTGTGTGCTCTTGTTACTTCGGCAATAGGAGAATATAGCTAAATGTGGTATGCCAATGTTTTGATTAATTGTTGGTTAGTTTGAAATATTTGAATTACGAAATTCTTTTATTTGTACCAAAATGGTTCATTAGATTTACTCTTTACATATGTTTCGTTTAAATTGCATTTTATGATTTTAATCATGGTATTTATAAAACTTTTATATCTTATTTGTTTTATTCACCTGCCGGACCGTCGTGTTTGAAACTCTTTTGTTTGGTGTAAGATATCGGACCCGCAGCCCTTGAGGCGGAGCGTGCGGAGCAGGCAGAAGGGCCTCCGGTGGAGATCGAGGGGCAGCCAAATGATGTCATGTAGACATCATGTTGGGTTTGGAGGTTCGATAACATCTTTTGGGAACTTGTTTATAGCCTTTGTAGGCTTTTATCATTCTTTTGGGATTGTAAAACTTAAATATACTTTTGTGATCCTCACAACTCTAACCTTAACTTTGGGCTATGCTCTTATGTATATATTCCTCTTTTGATACTAAACTTGTGCACTTATCTTATGTTACATGTGATTTTTATTTTGCTACATGCTTCCGCATATTATCATTTGATGTGAAATTGATTCATTGGTTGTGATGGATCGTGTGGAATTCTCACCGCGGAATCCTGTGGGAAAATAATTAGCGCTTGAGGGCGGAATTTTCTGGCCCCGCGACCTCGGATTAAGGACTTGATTATCAAGGCCTCGATCCGGGGGCTTGACATCATTAGCTTGCCATTCAACTGCACGTTGCAGTTTGCCGGCCGCCTCCTTTGGCTCCTCCTCAAAAGCAACGGGGTCTGTACCTGAGTACCAAAGAATAGGTCAGACACGACGGTCTGGCAGGTGGGTGAAAGGATAAAACAATAAATTTAAAACAATGATATCTTGGGAAAAATATTGAAACCTGTATAAATAATGAATTTCATGAAAGTAAAATCATCATTTACTAAGAAAGACATTTGCAATATAAAATACGTAAAGGTATCAAAGAATCAGGAACTAGCAAGATGGCAACCACACAAAACTAAATCCTCTCTCACTAAAGTGATGTGAGCAATTAGCGGGACGTTGACCTCAATCACACAAGGTGAGGAGTGAAAGTCCGGGATCCTAACCCTAGAGGGGGGGTGAATAGGGTGATCTACACTTTATGACTAATTATGACCAATTTTAATTTCTTAACAAACAACTAGTCACATGTGATGATTAACATACAATATGCAGAAGCTTAAACAAACTAATCACCACAAAGCAAACACCACTACACAATGATTTATAGTGGTTCGGCCTCAATGCCTACATCCACTACCGGCTTGTACAATATGCTTTTGAAAAGGATTTCCACTATTTATGCTTTTGAAAAGGCTAAGCAATAACCTCTACAATATGCTTTCCAAGGATAAGCAATAACCTAACAATGTTGTTTTTCTAGGCTTAACAACAACCTTTACAAGATGCTTTTCTAGGCTAAGCAATAACCTTTACACAATGCTTTTCTTAGGCTAAGCAATAACCTTTACAAGATGAAGATTTCTTCTCAAAGAAGTGTCTACACAAACACTCAAAGAGATACAATTTAAGCTCAATTAATATGCCTCTTAATTAGGCGGATATGAAATTGAAAATCTAACTCACACAAACACTATATGAATGCAAATGTGTATGGTCATGATGTGTGTGTGTGATAACTTCAATCAAGTTAAAAATAAGCCCAATTAATATATGCTTAATGCATTTAAAAGTTTAAGGCACACAAAAGATTTGATTGAAGTGAAATGCAAATCACATGTATAAATACTAACTTGTTGATGATATAAAAATCAAAGGCTCACAAGTTGTATGAAATTAGTTATGTCTAAACATGTGATGCATGTGCAATGTTGTTTTAAAAAACAAAGGTTTAACTAAGGTTTAAATGAATGAAAACAACAATTTGATTCAACCAAGTAAATGAAACATGTTATAAACGAAATCAAAGGTTTTGACAAAAACATGTTTTATAAAGTTTTAAAACAAACTTGGTTTGAAATCAAGGGTGAAGAATCCAATCCAACTTAAATCAAAGATTAAGAGAAGTGATGGATTCAACACATCATAGTTAACATGCTAAAATTAATTTACCAATAATTTAAACAAAGCATGAAACATATGATAAATAAAAGTAAAGCTTACTTAGAGATTTGACTTCATTAATCCAAGCTTTAGCTTTCCATTAGACACCTTGATCTCTCTTAGTTCATCCCCTTTCTTTTGTCTCCAAACACCTCAAAGAAGACTAAAATGTTCAACCTCTTTCTCATGGGAATGAACCTCATTTTATAGTCAAAACATGACTTTTCACGTGTCCCCGGTCGACCTGGTACAAGGGGCGGTCGACCCGGGCTCAACGGTCATAAATCTGACCGTTTGAAAAGAGGCCCAACAGCTCTTTCCCGGTCGACCGCGCAGTGTGGCCGGTCGACCGGGTCCCATGGGCCGGTCGACCGGCCACACTGCGCGGTCGACCCGAGCCTGGGACCATTTTCCCCCAAAAATGCATATTTCAAAGTAATTTCCTTGTGGGGTCTTTGGGCCATTAAATCAAGCTTGGAAACATGATTTCAATCAATCTAAGTTCTTTTAAAATCATGAAACATACAAAGCCAAAAATGATTTGAAACTTTTAAAACCATTGGCTAGCTTGATTTATAAAACTTCTTTACCAAATTAAAATGCATCCAAGATTAAAAACAAATCATGCATAAAACATATGATTTACAAGATTTAAAACAATGCATGAGTAAATCAAGATTTCAAGTTTTCTTAAATCAATGCATGTGTGAAAATTCAAATGATGCTAAGATGATAATGCATCAATCAAATTGCAATACACAAAATTCCTAACAATCTCCCCCTTTGCAATTTGATGGCAAACCTTACTCAACACCGAATTTACACACTGAGTCTTCAGCTCCCCCTAAGCTGGACTAGTCTTGAAATCTCTTGGATGCTCCTTCTCTTAGCTTGGGCTTCTAGTTCTTTTTCTTCAATCTTCTTGATGCTTGGAGCTTGATCATCCTTCAAGCTTTCTTTTCAATAGCCAAGCATCTTCTTTAGCTCCCAAGCTTTCTCTTCTATCAACTCTCCCCCTTTGACCATTCACTCTCTCCTTTTGGCAAGATATGCATTCTCTCCCCATGTAGAAGATCATACAATATCTCCCCTTAGGATGTATGGACATTCTCTCCCTCTTGAGACAACTTGATTTCTCTCTCCCCCTTTGACATTAAATTGCAAAGGTACCTACACACATGAAATAAAGAAAATACCTTTTAGTAGCACCTGTTAACAAAAGAAAACGAAAATGAAACACATAACAGGCCATCATGTATGGAAGAAGAAGTCTCTAAGGGTTTAAAGCCAATACAAAGGTCAATTTGATCAACACTAATACTTCCTATGAAGGTTTACACTCCCCCTCAATCCATTCTCTTCTTTTGTCAAACTTTTGACAAATGTTTAACTATTTGGAGAAAGAAGAAGATGGTTTTACCAATTGAGGAAAAACTTCAAGGAAAGAATTAGACATATATAACTAGATAGCTCAATATGATCAAATTGCCAATATAAAGAGCAAGGCCATGGAGAAAAGCGATCATGGATACCAAATGGAATATATGTAAAACAAATATACCAATTGAGATTGAAGGATATGACTATTAAAGCAATCACTCTAATATGGAGTTAAAAAGAATATAACTATTAGGAACAAATCCAAATTTGAGCTATCCATGATATTATGGGGTTTATTAATCATAGCATCAATCAATAAAACTTATGAAAATCATATGCTATGAAAATTTTGAAATCATTTCATCCAATCATTAAATATGACTATCAAGTGCAAGATGAATGAAATGAAATTCAAACATGAAGCCAACCTCAACTATTAACCAACCAATATTATGAACACATAAACATGGTGGTCATGAGATTTACCTATATGAACAAGAGAGGTGGCAACATGAAAATTATGATGCTAATGGAATGTAACATGGAATGAAAACATATTACTATAAAGTTCAATCCAATGTACATGGTCTATCACATTCTCAAGATATGACACCAATTGGATATTACAACAATCGAAAATTATACCAATTGAAACCAATTGAATTTGAAAACATGATTAAAAGCAAGGATGTGACAAACACAAAATTCCATCAAGCATCATAAATGGATATTCATCACTTTTAAAGATATAACTAATAAGCATAGTGATGAACATGAGAAATTGCATAAAAAGATATAACTTAGAAGAACATGCAATTTACAAAGTGTCAAAATCATATGAATTCAACATCTAAGAAATCCATCAAACAATAGATATAACTATGAAATACAAGAAATGAATTTCAAAGAGGTTCATATGATTAAGCACACTATCATGAAGTTGAGACATGTATAAAGAATGATACCAATAAGAAAAATACACATGAATCAACAACATAACCATCCATAAAAAAGAATGACTAAAAAGTACAAAGGATGGATTTGAGAGTTCTAGTATGGTATCTTCAAATATAACTAAAATTACAACCATACATGGAACTTATTGACATTTGCATAGAGAAGATCAATTACAATCAAGATCTAACTCATACCATATCATTAACAAAGAATACAACCATGTGAGCACAAGAAGGTATGAAGTTAGAGAGATATCATAGATCACATATAGATGAAAAAGGATTTCATATATGGGTTTACCAATTAAGAACACGAGATTAATTCCAATTCATCTAAGGTGATCCATTAATCTATCATACAAAATCTCTACCCTTAGCAAATGTACTAAGCTTACAATGCAATGGAAAAAGATATGAGGTCTATACCAAATGAACTTAGCACATTGAGTCACATATGTACTTATTAGGCTCAAATGATAATAAAACAAAAGATTTTATTATAAAGCACAATCATCAATTTGCATTAATGAAAATGTATACCAAGTTAGGCACAAACATGCAAATCAATGAAACCATATCCAACCATGCAATGTAAGACATCAAAATCAATTTGCATAAAAAGAATGTAACTAAATGAGCAAAGATGCAAATTGTTTGTAAACATTATTTCCTTTCAAATGATATATTCATAACTAGGCACAAGGAAATAAATTCAAGGAAAATGCTTTTATAAATATAACTAATAAAGCTTAGAACATTTTCCAACATCAATTGATCATGAAAAATCTTAGCTATGAAAGCTTTTGAAATCACAATCAATTGATCATGAATAGAAATGCAATGCAAGAGATATAACTAAATATGAATATAAAGCAAATCTATCATGATGAAATTATAATCAAGTGATTTTGAAAACCATGATATGTAACTTAGAAAAGAACATGAAACCAAAATCAATTGATCACAAATAAACATTGCATTTAAAGAAATGTAACTAATAATGAACATAAATGCAAATGATCATGACCAACAAAAAGATTTAACTATAAAGGATAGGTTGGTCAATGAGGTTCAAGGCCCTAAGGTTTGACTAAGTATATAACTTTAGGAATCCACCTAAGGTCTTGAGAGGGTTGATCTTTGAGGTCTAGTTTAGAAGTCCCACCAACTTTAGGAGATTTGACTTGATAAATTTTCAATTTAGACTTATCACCATTATGTTTAGATTTAACTAAATTTAGCTTAGGTTGGTGAATAGTCTTTTGAGGTTGGTGTTTCTTCTTCTTAGGGGATTGAATTCTTTTCTTCTTATTTTCTCCCTTTAATTGACTTTTGAATTTTAGATTTAACTTTGCAACTTTATTCAAAAGTTCTTTCATATGATGACTTAAGGGAGATAGATTGAGAAGCTTTTTGTTGATAGATCCTTTTATAATTGGTTTAACTTGTTTAACCTTTTTAGAATCTATCTTAGGAGACTCCTTTTTAATTGATTTAACTTGTTTAATCTTCTTGGAGTCTTCTTTGATTTTTAGTGTCTTACCCTTCATAGAGTTTGATTTTCCTTTCTTGATTTCAAAGATGGGTTTAGACACATGGCTTCTTCTTAGTTTGCACTCAAACCTAAAATGCCCTTCAATGCCACAATAATTACATTTAGACATGGGCAAGGAAGTGTGAGTGCTAGAGAATGAGGACTCACCTTTCACAAAAGTGTTGGTGAATTTAGGGTCATGTGAAATATTCCTATTGTAACCAAGACCCGTCCTATCTCCTTGAGATTTACCCAATTTAAATAACTTTTCAAATTTTTCTTCACTTTGGGTAAATTTGCACTCATACTTTTGTTTGTAGCATTCAAGTTGAGTGACTTGGTTTTTAAGGGTTGAATTTTCATTTTTAACTTTTGTTAGTTCATTTTCAAATCCCTTAAATTTGTTTAGTTCTTCATGGGCAAGTTTTAACTCAAATTTAAGTTCATTAATAACATTAGATCCAAGTTCTAAAGTTTTTATCTTATTTTGAGCATTAGATAAATTTTCCTTAGAAGTAGTCAACTTGGATTCTAGGTTGTTAATGTTTTTGTCTTGCCTTTGTAATTGATCTCTTAGTTTTGAATTTTCCTTATTAAGATCATTACATCCTATCTTTAATTCATTTAGTTCATCTTGAACATTAGATAGGTTATGTAAAGAGATCATGAACTTAGATTCTACACAATTTATTAATTCTTCTTTGTCTCTAAGTTCATCTTTTGAAGAGACTAATTCATTGTTTAGTCTTTTAGATTCTTCTCTTAATTTTTTATTTTTCTTATCAAGCTCTATGGAAAATGTATATAATTCCTCATAGGCTTGTTGAAGGTCATCTTCATTTTCATCATTTTCTTCCTCTTTTAATTCAAATTGAGATTCATTAATTTCAAGGTTTGAATCTCCATATGTGGGAAGGAGGGGTCTAGAAGAATCTATACAAGAATCTATACAATCTAACATAGTGGAATCCATTCTAATGATTTTCATGAAACCACAAAACTAGGGTTATGACTCTAGGTTTTTACACCTAATCAAGAGTTTCAAAACACTTGATCCTAAATAGAGCACAAGGCTCTGATACCAATTGAAAGTCCGGGATCCTAACCCTAGAGGGGGGGTGAATAGGGTGATCTACACTTTATGACTAATTATGACCAATTTTAATTTCTTAACAAACAACTAGTCACATGTGATTATTAACATACAATATGCGGAAGCTTAAACAAACTAATCACCACAAAGCAAACACCACTACACAATGATTTATAGTGGTTCGGCCTCAATGCCTACATCCACTACCGGCTTGTGTCTCAACACCCCACCGGATTTCCACTATTTATGCTTTTGAAAAGGCTAAGCAATAACCTCTACAATATGCTTTCCAAGGATAAGCAATAACCTAACAATGTTGTTTTTCTAGGCTTAACAACAACCTATACAAGATGCTTTTCTAGGCTAAGCAATAACCTTTACACAATGCTTTTCTTAGGCTAAGCAATAACCTTTACAAGATGAAGATTTCTTCTCAAAGAAGTGTCTACACAAACACTCAAAGAGATACAATTTAAGCTCAATTAATATGCCTCTCAATTAGGCGGATATGAAATTGAAAATCTAACTCACACAAACACTATATGAATGCAAATGTGTATGTTCATGATGTGTGTGTGTGATAACTTCAATCAAGTTAAAAATAAGCCCAATTAATATATGCTTAATGCATTTAAAAGTTTAAGGCACACAAAAGATTTGATTGAAGTGAAATGCAAATCACATGTATAAATACTAACTTGTTGATGATGTAAAAATCAAAGGCTCACAAGTTGTATGAAATTAGTTATGTCTAAACATGTGATGCATGTGCAATGTTGTTTTCAAAAACAAAGGTTTAACTAAGGTTTAAATGAATGAAAACAACAATTTGATTCAACCAAGTAAATGAAACATGTTATAAACGAAATTAAAGGTTTTGACAAAAACATGTTTTATAAAGTTTTAAAACAAACTTGGTTTGAAATCAAGGGTGAAGAATCCAATCCAACTTAAATCAAAGATTAAGAGAAGTGATGGATTCAACACATCATAGTTAACATGCTAAAATTAATTTACCAATAATTTAAACAAAGCATGAAACATATGATAAATAAAAGTAAAGCTTACTTAGAGATTTAACTTCATTAATCCAAGCTTTAGCTTTCCATTAGACCCCTTGATCTCTCTTAGTTCATCCCCTTTCTTTTGTCTCCAAACACCTCAAAGAAAACTAAAATGTTCAACCTCTTTCTCATGGGAATGAACCTCATTTTATAGTCAAAACATGACTTTTCACGTGTCCCCGGTCGACCTGGTACAAGGGGCGGTCGACCCGGGCCTGGGACCATTTTCCCCCAAAAATGCATATTTCAAAGTAATTTCCTTGTGGGGTCTTTGGGCCATTAAATCAAGCTTGGAAACATGATTTCAATCAATCTAAGTTCTTTTAAAATCATGAAACATACAAAGCCAAAAAGGATTTGAAACTTTTAAAACCATTGGCTAGCTTGATTTATAAAACTTCTTTACCAAATTAAAATGCATCCAAGATTAAAAACAAATCATGCATAAAACTGTTGACACCAAAAATGTCACTATGTCCCTTCAACACCAAAAGCTACATGGAGCCACATCCTGCCATAAATAGGAAGGCGCCACTTCAAGCACCAGATCTTGTCAGAATCAAACCAAAACTGCAAGATCCTTCAAAGCAGCCAAAAGAGGGGTACACATGAAGTTTCGGGCCATTTCAACATCATTTGGCCTAACTTCACTCCTCCGACAGACAGACAGGAGCTCCCGGCAGCGACAGTGTCGAAGACTTCAAAACTTTGATCAAAGCCTACGGATGGTCTCAAAATACCTCCAAAAGGCCCCCTGCCAAGTTTCAAGTCAAACGGACGACGTTTGACCCTTCATCAACTCTCGGGAAGCAAAAACAAGCCCATCGGCAACGGAGCACCCCGGAATCATGGCATCCAAATTGGAGCTAATGGATCATCTCAAAATGACTCCAATAGGTCCCCTGTCAAGTTTTAGGTCAAACGGACATCGTTTGGCCTAGTTTCAAAGCTCGGCACTTTCCTCGAGATGAAATCAAGGCGAGTGTTTGCGGGACCCCAAAAGGCTTCAAAACTCAAACTAAAGCCCATGGTTGGTCTTACTTACTACTCAGGAGGCTCCCTGTCAAATTTCAGGTCAATCGGACATCGGTTGACCACAAGTCAAAGCTCGGCATTTCTCTCATGGCGAAATTAAGGCAAGCGTTTGCGGGGCCCCAAAAGGCTTCAAAACTCAAACCAAAGCCTATGGTTGGTCCTATCTAATGCTCAAGAAGCTCCACGTCGAATTTCAGGTCATTCCGACATCGTTTGGCCTAGTTTCAATGCTTGACAAAAAATCGGCAAAACCGCACAACAAAGTCTTCGGCTTTCCAGAAAAATAGGAAACTTTGTGCTCCGATTTGCGTGGCTTCTCGTCGGGTTTTCTTCAAGAGAATCAGGCCAATAAATGAGGGGAAATGTCAGGAAAAAATCAGAAGAAAAAAGAATGAAAAAAGATCGAAAAACGGCGAAGAAACGGCGACCGGACGGCGACCGAAAAACGGGCCCAAGGCCCATGGTCGCCGGCGACCTTGGCCCATGGTTGCCGGCGACCATGGCCCAGGGTCGCCGGCCCATGGTCGCCGGCGACCATGGAATTCCGGCGACCCAAAAAGTCGCCGGAAACCCACTTTTTCAGGTCCTTTTCGAGTTTCGAGTTGATCGGCCCCTGTGATTTTTCCAAAATCTGATTTTTCGTGCATGAAATCCATCGATCTTCGTCAAACATCACGGATTCGACGCCGAAGTCATTGGATGATCATTAGATGCCTCGAATTCGCCAACCGGCCGACAAAGAAAGCACACTTTCTGCCCGCCCGATCGTGAAATCGACAGGACAGATGTTGCCGGCACGTTGACATTGATCAATGTCTAAAATTGCATCGCCATCCGACATCAAACAACATGTGGATCCATCGGCGGTCATCGCAAGAAGAATTCCAAAAGACGCGGCGCGGCCCGCGACTCTTTGAGCGACTTGGCGACCAATTAATGAAGTTAAATGACCCGTTTTATGACAAGTTAATGCGGTCATTAACTCATTATTTTGGACGGCCCAATCAAAAGCAAGCAAATGGGAGTTACAAGTCAAAGGATTTATGGCATTAAAGCTATGAAACTCCTCCCATGATGGGGATTAAAGGCAATTAAAAGCTCATTATTCTCCATCGGCCAATCAGATTCAAGGAAAAAGGAGTTACAAAACAAATGCTTTAAAACTTGTAACTCCTCCCATTATGAGTATTAATGCATTCAATGCTCATAAACCCTCCTAAATGGCTACCAAAGGCCTATAAATAGGAGGACATTCCAAAGGGAAAAGAGGCTAGTGCTATCCGGATCTCTCGCTCTCCCCCCGAAGAAGACAAAAAATCCAGAAGCCCTGCAACTCTGCTGCAAAGACCACCAAAAGGTGATCGAAGCACCCTTGGGGGGCCACCCCCCCAAGGACCTCCCTTCTTCTACCAACATGGCTAAAACGTGGCTTTTCAGCCCGTTTACTTAGCTTTTTATCGGATATAAGACCTTCTCTTGGTCTCTATTCTTTAAAAATCTGAGGTTAGAAAGCCGAGTCAAGAATCCAAGCATCGTGTTCTCATCTGCATGGACGATGGAGGAGCCCATACATGACTCGCGACCGTCGATATGAACGTGTCCCCACAATCGAATGAGAAGTCAGATTCCTTTTCTTGATTTCTATTGTACTTTATTTTTCTTTTAGAGACAAAAATCACAATTCTTGTCTTTCATAATGGATGAGACTTGTAAATCGCCTTTTACGGCAAAATCGCCTTTCACGGCAACAAATGAAATCGCCTTTCACGGCATTAAAAAAATCCCCTTTGTCTCTTTTCTTAAAATATGTGTGCAATGGAAAACTAGAAAAAGTTTCATTTCCCCTTTCTACTTGTGAAGGTGGATCTTCGGATCACCGTTTCTAAATTCCAAGTAGAAAAGTGAAATTGGCATACCCGTACAAAAAGAAAGAAAGATGTTGAAACCCTTTATCTTTTTCTTCTCCTCCCCTCCGCCGCACCCCGAAAGACCCGGGGCGGAGGCAGCGGGAGAGAGGGAAGGAATCGGGTCCATCAAAAACATATGATTTACAAGATTTAAAACAATGCATGAGTAAATCAAGATTTCAAGTTTTCTTAAATCAATGCATGTGTAAAAATTCAAATGATGCTAAGATGATAATGCGTCCATCAAATTGCAATACACAAAATTCCTAACAAGGAGAGTCAACGATATTCATGGAAACATTTATATAGATGGACGGGACTGCAGTAGCGAACCGGGTATCGGGACAGGACAGGATCCAGGATACAGCTGGCAGGACAAGGGGGGGACAGCAAAGTCGGTGGATCAAACCGACAAGGTCGTCCAAGCTTAGTGGTGCCGACTCATAGGTCATATGCAAGAAATCAAGAAAATTTCATATATAAACGGGACGGGATGCCCATAGGCATAGTAACACTTTTACATGAAGTCAGGCATAAACGGGCTAGCAAAAACGCTAAAAACATGATTTCAATATATTCCGGGGCATGACTAGTCATTTAGCATAAAGCTTGAAGTCTGTCACGACCCCGGACCGAGACCCGGGCCCCGCGACGATGGTTGTTGAGGTAAGATGATTAATTTCCCACAGGTTCCCGCGGTGAGGATTCTGAGAACACGGATATCTAGCTTACACGATCAAATAGGCGGAAGCGTGTAGCAAATCACGTCACAACAAACATATGAACATAGACATCATCAAGACCATAATATCAGAAAAAGGAGTTATAACAAGACATTCCCATGGTAGTTCAAGTTACAAGATACTCAAAGTGTGTTAATTTATTAGATCCCAAAGTAAGAGGCCAACAAAGGCCAATACAATAACAAAAGTATATAAAACTGAAAATGTGATAAATCGAACTCATGACCCGTCCCGACGTCTAGATGACGTCGTCGGGTTGCCACTCGCGAGCTGGGGTGGGCTCAACAGCCTCCTCCGGGCACTCCTCCTCAAAGGCATAACCGCCTGCACCTGGACACCAAAATAACAATCATCAAACACAACGGTTTGGCAGGTAACCAATTTAGGCATGAGCATGGAATAATCTTGTTTAATTGAAAACATATAAAACAATCTTACTGAGCTTAAAATGAATATGTGACTGAAATACCTTTCAAAATTAGAGGTAAACTAGCATGCGTACATAATATACAAAGAGCCCATCCTTTCTCTATCATATATATAATGAAAAGAGTAAGCACGCACGACGAGCACGATATATATAATATAACACGACACGATTCCCACAAATACGGGATTCCGGCCGCGGATCCAGACACGCACGATGTGTAATAAAATACACGACTAATCTGCAGATAGTCCACAAGTTTAAGGACCCTCGGACAGTGGATCAGACTGAAAGGGCATTCCAAGCTTTGTGGTGTTCACTTGAATTCATGAATGCATAAAACACGCGAAACGCGATACAAACACATCGGAATAAAAGGGGAAATCACTTATCACAACATGACAAGGCACGGCTAGCAAAATGCATAATATATATACGCTCACAACTTAAGAAGTGATCCCCATTTGATACTTGAAATAAATCTTCGAACGAGCTTAAAAATTGAATTCAAAGCGAGTACATGGTATTACTTGTTGTATTAAACCAAAGTTCAAAACACGATAATTTCATCAAGTACATGCTAAGACTATTTATTGACCCTTGTGAGATTGAGACTCTGTTGTTAAAACACAGTAATTGGTGCCCCCGAAGTTGATTCATATCTTGGGGTTACAATCACACAATGTCAGGTTAAGGTCCTTAATATAGCCTAGTTTTCAAATCTTTAAAGAGTAAGTAAATGGGGTCAAAATTTCTAAAACTGGGATTGACAGGTCGATCGAGTGGTCTGGACAGTTTGCTCGAGCGAAACATCTCGCTCGAGCGAACCATCAGGTCGCTCGGGCGATCGAGGTTCTGTCTCGAAACTGGCCAGACAGCAGGCAGTTCGCTAGAGCGAACCAAGGGTCGCTCGAGTGGACAGCCCTCTGTCTGCGCTTGGACCAGGCAGTGGCCTGGTCGCTCGAGCGAACCCATAGGTCGCTCGAGCGAACAGGCTTCTGCCTGCGCTCGCGCCAGGCAGTGGCCTGGTCGCTCGAGCGAACCCAGAGGTCGCTCGAGCGAACAGGCTTCTGCCTGTGCTCGCTGAGTGCAGAAATTGCACTTCTCAAAGATGACTCTTAAGCCAAATTTCTCCCTCCTTCCTACACTTAGACCACCTGAAATCCCCTGAGCCTCCATGCTCTCCAAGGGGTCAAATTCACATTCCAATAACCTTCATTTCATTATCATGATCATTCAAATCTCATTCTTACATAACAAATCCAAATTTCAAAAGGGGTAAGGCCTAATTACAATAATGAAGTATGAAAGTTTGGAAGGTTGACTAACATGCTTACCAATACTTGAGTAAAATCACAACATGGAAATCTAACAAAACATAACATTAATACCAAATGACAAATCATATGGAACTTCAAGAAAATTAGTGAAATCCATAAACCCACATGCACAATAAACCTATAGAGATTACTTGCCTTTGCCCAAATGCTAACAAAACTCCTTCAAGCACTCCTACCAAAGAGTTAAGCCAAGAGCTACAAAAACCCCATGAAAACCATTCAAAAATTCACCCAAAAATGCAAACAAGAAACCCATTTCGAAATGGGTGTTGAAAGTTATAAAAACAAGGTCATTAGGAGTCAAAATAACTCCATTGAAGAGATGGGTTGGAGCTCTTACCTAGAGGTGCCCAAACAAGAAGTGAGGAACAAAATGGAGAGCTTGCCCAACTAGAAATCCAAAGAAAATGGCATCAATAGAAAGCTTGAGATGAGAGGAAGAAGATGATGGTCTTGGAATTTCTTTTGGCGGTCTCTAGCTCAAGCATTCAAGAAGAGAACATGAAGAGAAAAGAGGGTTTTCTCAACCCTAGTCCTGAAAATTGCAGAGATTGGGGGAAATGAAGAGAAAAGAGAGGAGAAGGTAACTTAAATGCTTTGCAAGTGGGTCCCTCAAGTGTTAATTCTTGCATGTGTGAAAACATGGTCTTTCGGGCCTCGAATGAAGTTGACGAAGAAGGATAAAACGATCCTCGAAATATCTAGTTTCCGAAAAGTATATTTTTGACACGGTTTTGAGATCTTGAAAATTGTGTCCAGATTTGAGTGTGAAAAGACAATTTTACCCCTTTG
Organism: Camphora micrantha; assembly: GCA_003546025.1. Taxonomy (NCBI): domain Eukaryota; kingdom Viridiplantae; phylum Streptophyta; class Magnoliopsida; order Laurales; family Lauraceae; genus Camphora; species Camphora micrantha. The sequence continues at coordinate 71,503 of QPKB01000032.1, read as the reverse complement.
GCCCAAAACTTGAGTTTCTGGGCTACAAACGCAGACGGGCTAAACACAAAAGTTATAGATAATCATAAAAACCATTTAAATGAAATGAAATTCACGATTAACACAAGACTAAACACGATCTCCCCATGCTTGCACGTACACCCAGGCCTTCCTGAGTGTGTCTAGTTAACACTACACGTTCTCAAAATTCCCCAAAGCTATGATCATGACTAAAATTAATCATACTCTAACCCACGGTAGCTAAACCTACTTAGGACTAAGCACACACTAAGAAAACATTGACGGGTTAATCCTGGGTTGGGGTTTGACAAAGTCTATGAGTAAAAATTCAGGTAAAAGCAAGTATGATAGATATTCCCTAAATTCTAGGTCAAGCATTGGGATCCAAGATTTAAATCAATGTGAATAGGGTTCCGTATGTCGAATTGACTTATATTTGGTACTCTTTGAGAATTAAGTACATTCCGGGTCCCTATGCACATTGAGGAATCTTTGTGATGGGGTTTCTTCCTCAATCAAGTTTCACAATTCTCTTTTTCGGTCTTACCTACGCATTAGGGCTTCAAACAATGCCTCCCCAAGCCTTAGAAGAATATCTTAAGACTTTCATCATTGACCCAGGCCTGCTGTACAGTTGGCTCGAGCGGACAAAAAGTTCACTTTAGTTAACAACATTCTGTGAGGAGTTCGTTCAAGCGAATATACGTTCGCTCGAGCGGACCTTGCAGTTCAAGTGGGCTCGAGCGAAGTTTCAGTTCGCTCAAGCTAACAACGTTCTGTGAGGGGTTCGCTCGAGCGAACTGTCACAGAAACAGAAGTTTCTGGGCAGTCCAGCTCCTTCCTTTCTTCTTTGGAAAATCCCTTTTTGAGTCACTTCTATTCCACAACAGTTAAGCCACTTTTGCCTCAATCAAAACACATTAACTCCTTCAACAAACATTCTACCAAAATCATTAAACCATTGCATTTATCACACGGTCAACCAATATTCATGAAGATCCATAAAACTCATCATCAAGCTTTAACAAAATCTAATACAAATATTTTCTAGAAGTTAAACAATAGGAATGAGGCCTATCCATATATACATTCAAAATAAATGGGAATCATAGAAAGAAGCATAAGTATTAAATCATTAAAAGCATGAAATGAAAAACCACATTTATATTAAAACATGAAAATACTAAATATCCATTCATCCACTTGCCTTGGTATCAACAAGTTAAGAAAGATCCTATTCTCACTTCCAAGCCAAAGATTTCAAACCTACACAAAAACCTCTAAAACAAGAACCTTAAATGGTCAACACCATGAATGGGGAAGAGTAAGCTTGCAGTAAAGGAGATGGAGCTTCTCCAAGGTGAGGAAAACCCAAATCTAAAAGATGGAAGAGGAAGCTTACAAGAGGATTCTTCAAATGCACAAAGCTAGCTCCAAGAAGACCTCAATGGAGTTGGATTTCCTCATAAATGGTGTCAATGAGATGCTTTCATGGTGAAGAAAAAGAAGATGAATTCCATTTTGCCATTGGTGCAAGATTGATAGAGGATTGGAGATGGAACAGCAAGAAGAAGAAGATGAGAGGAAAACCCTAGCTTTTGGATCCTTCGAGTTGGAAAAAGGGGAAAGGAGAGAAAAGTTCTCCTTTTATAACAGGTGAAGGTGGGCTCCATCGCTAACAATTCTTATCAGGTTGAAATCCTGGCTTTCGGGACCTCGGACGGGCTCGACGAAGAAGGGAAAGTTGTTTGTTGAAATTTCTAGTTTCCAAAAAGTATATGTTTTGCGGGTTTTGGTGATATTGAAAATTGTGTCCAGAATTTGGGGTAAAAAGACCATTTTGCCCTTAAATTAAAAAAAGTTGGGTTTAGGGATCTCAAATGGGGACGGGGTCAACACGAAAGTTATAAGGATTACCGAGATGATTCAAATGGGGTTAAAATACTAATTACGGGAATCTCGAGTAATCCCCAAAGTATACGCAAAGTCATAAAAAGAACCCCCAAAGGTCCCCATCAATTTCAAAGGTCCTCAAAATTCTCCAAAGCTATATAAAAAACTATTCTAATCCCAACGTAACCAAAGTTCACTAGTCACGCTTAGAACTAACACATAATTTAATTAGTACTAATCGAGGTCACTCGGGTCGGGGTCTTACAGAAATCCTCAATTCTAAAATATTAAGTGGGAGCGTGGCACTTAAATTAAAAAATCCCCATGGTTTTCCACCATAGGTCCATTGTAAGGAAAGTATTAGCCTCGCGCCATCTTGAGTATGGACGTTCCCCACAGTGGGCTTTTATTTGTCCAATTACTAGATATGGATCTCCTTATGATAGTGTTGGTAAGACGGGGTAGGGGTTCATTCCCCAAAGAGGAGCTGCTCACGACGGTTGTCATGCAATGCTAGTTGGTGGGTCACACTTAACTAAAATAGTGATGCAGTATCCCCAAGGTTTTGCCTCATGTATTTTAGAAACCAAATCTAATCGAGAGTCATACATTATTTGGTATGAGATACTTAGATGATAATGAATGATGGGGATCATAGATGGTTAGTCTTAATTTTAATTTTGACCAATTTTTGATCCGCACCAATCTAGGTGGTATTTGCACTCCCTAAGGAGGCATACCCCAACGGATTGAGATTCCGATGTATTTTGAATTTAGTGGTTATGAGGATTTCCATGTAAATCTGGTAGAATACTAAACCCTAATGTCCTTTATATTCTTTAATTAAATCTATGGTCGTGTGCTACAGTTTTCCAGCATAAATTTGAATACTTTCAATCCACTTGCGACCATCCTCAACCAGAACAAGTTGGTGGGATCAAACTATGTAGACTGGAAATGGAACCTGGATATTATCATGACTACTTTAGGATACAAATATGTCCTTACCATATCCCCCCTTGATGTGCCTGGACCAGATGCACTATAGGACACAAAAGACCTTTACACTAAATGGGCCAAAGACGATGAGATAGCCAGATGTTATATATAGACATCCATGCCTAGTGTTTTACAACACTAACATCAATCCTTTAAGACTGCATACGATACTATATTGAACTTAAAGGAGATGTTTGCGGACCAGGGCAAACCTACTAGGCGTCTGCCTGATAGACATGATCCTCGAGTCACTACCTGATTCATTCAACAATTTTAAGGTTAACTATAATATGAATAAAATGGATCTGACCATAGTTGAGCTTACTAGCCAGCTGGTAGTGACTGAAGGCATCATGAAAAAAAAGCCAATTGCCCTCATGACAGAAAAGTCATTTGCCAGGACCAAGCCGAAAGGAAAGAAGAAATGGTCTACAAGGGTCCTAAGGTGGAGAATGGAGCTAATGGTGGTGTGGCTAAGGCTAAGGGTTCGGGATCAAAAGGAAAGTGTTTCCATTGTAGTATGTTAGAACATTGGAAGAGGAATTGTCCAGATTTTCTATCGAAGAAAAAGACCTCAGGTATGATTGAGTCACTTATTTTTTAAGTTAGTTTTGCAGCTGGTACTTCATATTCCTGGTGTGTTGACTCCGGTGCAACTAATCACATTTCTAATTCGTTGCAGGGGTTCCGAGAAACCAGGAAGCTTAGTGACGACGAAATCATTGTCAACCTAGGATCTGATGCTAAGGCGGATGCAGTCTCAATAGCAGTTATTATTTTATGTTTCTCAGATAATAAATTCGTTTTTTCAGACACTCTATATGTACCATCTTTAAGATGGAATTTAATTTTAGTTTCTAGTTTGATAAATAAAAGTTATTCTACTACTTTTGGTATTGAAGTTGTTATAAAGAGGAACAGTACTTTTATATGTTCTGGCAAGGTAGTTGTAAGACCCCGACCCGAGCGATCCCGATTAGTGCTTAGTTAGTTGCGTGTTAGTCTTGTTTTGTCTTGTGGAGTTTGGTTTAGTGGTTTAGAATAGCTTTCAAATAGCTTTGGGGATTCTGAGTACTTTGGTATTAGTGGGGCCCTTTGGGGGTTCCCTTGTTTATGGCTTTTTGTGTGCTTGGGATTTCATCTCGGTTTTCTTGATTTGTATTTCATCCCGATTTACTTGTTTTATTATTACCTTCAACTTTCATGTTGATCCCGTTCTCGTTCGAAACCCCGAAACTTGACTTTTCTAGCTTCAAGGGCAAAACAGTATTTTTTTACACTAAATCTGTACCAAATTAGTGTTAAACTTTTTAGAAACTAGATATTTCGACGATCATTTCTTCCTTCTTCGTCGATTTCATCCGGAGCCCCGAAAACCACTATTTCAGCCCAACTAGGTTACTTGAAGGTGGAGCCCACTTGTGTAGCTTATAAAAGAGAGCTCTTTCCCCCATGTTCTCTTTTCCAGCAACTTTTACTTGAACCTAGGGTTTTTGGTACACTTTCCCTTCTTCTTGCTTCTCCTTGCTCAAGAGACATCACCAAACTCGCACCATCATCTCAAAAGATTTCATTTTCTTCTTCTCCACTTCAAGGGCTCTCCATTGACACCATTTTTGAAGGAATCCCATCTCTCCAAGACTTTCTTCTAGCTTGCATTGCTCATTTGGAGAACCTATTGGTAAGATCTTTTCCTAATATTCTAGATTAGTGTTCTTCTAGCCTTAGAGAAGCTACATTTTCAATATTGAAAGCTCTCTCCTCTTCTTCATTGTTTTGACCCATTTTAGGGTTTGTTTTAGGGGTTTTTGGTAGAGCTTGTATCCTTGTCTTGCAAGAGTGCTAAGAGCTTGTTTTTCATTGATTGAAGACTTAAGGCAAGTGGATGTTTTGACATTTTTACATTTGAATGAGTTTGGATGAAATGCATTTATGTTTTTACCTAATGTTTTGAGGTATTAATGACTTGTTAGATTTGAAATAAATGCATATTTGTAAGTCTTGAAAGCATGTTTTAATCACATATGAGATTGCTAATCAGGTTTGGAAAGATTGTAGAAAAGATAGGAGAAATGGGAAAGACCCCTGAACTGCTGTAACAGAACCTGGGTTCTGTTACGCCGTTCACGCGGTCGACCGGCCTATGGCGCGGTCGACCGGCGACACTGGAACAGGCCCCCCTGCAGGGCAGCCTGCTGAACTGCGGGAGTCTCAGTTCTACAGTGCACGCGGTCGACCGCCCTAGGGCGCGGTCGACCTGCACACAGAGGTCAGGCTCTCTGGAGCCTGACCAAAACACTGTTCACCTATTTAAGTTACAACTCCCGGTCGACCTGGCCCTGGCCGGTCGACCGAGCCACTGTGTACGCGGTCGACCGGCCATGGGCCAGGTCGACCGGCCCAACTGGAAACCCTGCAGAAGAAAAATGGACTTTTACCCTATGTTTAGGTGGACTGTAAATGTAACTTAGTGACCCTTTTGTGGACCCGTTGGATTTCTTTGAGGATGGTTGAACCGTCATTTTCTCACGGTTAATCCGGTTGTATCGGTACTTAATCTAGTTCAATCTTGAACGGTACGGAACGACGAGATATCCTTTCTCTTATCTAAACGCGAAATTGGTTTGTTTGGATATCGCGAATCCGTTTTCCCTTCGATGAATGAGTAGGTTGTAAGGTACTACTAGATTAACATTGGGCCTAGGATCCCATCCCTTTTATGTTTTTTTCAATTAAAACTCGATTAGGGTTTGAATCCCTAAGGTGCATAAAGAGCCCGGAATGTCTCTAAACTCAAGGAGTACCAAGTGATCATCACAATAGACATACGGGGTCCTTATTCACTTGTTTTATATCGAATCCCGATACTTGTCCCGAATTTCAAGAAATGTGATTTGTCATTCCCGAAAACATTGAATTTGAAACTAAAGCTCTTGCTAGCCCCGACATGAGCTTCCCGTTTGAAAATGGAATTAGTGCTTTTGAGCACCCCGTCCCACCCGTTTATTTAAGTGCATTTTACATGATTTGTACATGTCTTGTTTTACACGATTTGACCCATGAGTCGGCACCACTAAGTTTGGCTTTCCTTGCCGGTTTGATCTACCGACTTGGAGACCCTTTCCCGTCCCGCCAGCTGCAGTCTTGGATCCCGCTACCCGGTTATTACCGTGGTCTTGTCTCGATACCTGGTTCGCTACCGGTCCCGTCCCGTATTGTATTATATTATGTATATGTTACTTATGTTGCATCTCCTCACTTCGGTGACCGAGACAACATCCCGATATACTCATGTCACTTCGGTGATAGAGGACTTAGCTATGTGTGGTTGCCATCTTGTCTGTTTCCCGTTTCCTTGGATACCTTACATGTTTTTATATTGCATATGTATTTGATCAAATGTTTCTCTTGTTTTATGAAATTAATGCTTTGACAGGTTTAAATGATTTTCAAGGTATTTTCTATATTGTTATGTCTTTTCACCCGTTTGCCAAACCGTCGTGTTTGACACTTGTTTTTGGTACTCAGGTCCCGTTGTCGGTCTCCCCGAGGAGGAGCTCGAGGTTGCGGTTGGCGAACCGCAACGACTAGTTGAGTGGCACGCCGATGATGTCGTCTAGACATTCGGGTGCTTGAGTTGCGTAACACATTTTGGGTTGTGTCTAACCATTCTTTTGGGAACTTGTCACTTTATTCATATTGGCCTTTGTTGGCCTCTATTTTTGGGAACAATGTAATTAAACTACTTTGTTGTAAACCTTAACTTTATTTTGGGGTTATAGCTTTAATGATCATTGCTCATTTTGATACTAGTATGAGACTTGCTTTATTCTTGTATCTTGGACATGAATGTATGAAATATAGATTTGCTACACGCTTCCGCACATAAAACAAATATTCATGTTGATGTGTTATCCTCACCGCGGACACCTGTGGGAAATCGCATGTACGAGTGGCATCCTTCTTGATGGACTCGTATACGTTTTGGAGTTGGATTTAATTTATGCACAATCATACATTCTACATCATATTATTATAACAAAGAAGTCCCGATCCCGGATTAGGCCGCCTCGTCCAAGGGGCCCGGTCCGGGGTCGCGACAGACTGGTATCAGAGCGAGACGTGTTTCAAGCAATTAAAAGAAACTAGAAATCCTAAGGACGTGGCGAGGATTCGTTAGAGTTTTCGTTAGTTAGTATCGTGTGAGCATTGTGTGACCCTTATTGTATTATCTTGTGCTAACGAATTGTTTTGCAGCATCATGCCACCTCGCAAAAGGCCAGTTAATGGCAACCCTACAGCTAGTAACAGTGAACAGATGGGGCCAGTCCAAGAGGACATCCCTGAAGACCCTATGCCCAATCAGTTCCAGCAGATGATGCAGGCCATGATAGATCAGCAAAGGCAGGCCAATGAGAATCAGGCCAGATTGCAACAGCAAATGCTTAAGAAGGATCAGGATCATGCCAGAGAAATGCAAGAGATGCAGAGACAGCTGCTAGAAGTGTTACAGAGGAGGCCTGAGCCTGTGCAAGCTCAGCCTGCTATTGTGATAAATCAGCGGGAACATGACCCGAATGCATTATTTGAGAAATTCAGGAAGAGGGGTCCGAAGGAGTTCTTTGGGACGGAAGATCCCTTAGCTGCAGATGACTGGCTGGAGCACACGGAGAATATCTTTGAGATCTTTCAGTGCACAGGTAGGGAAAGAGTCCAGCTTGCTACATCCCTCTTCACCGGGTCAGCAGACATCTGGTGGAAGACAGTGAGGGAGGAGTACAGGCACATGCCAGAGGCAGTGGCATGGACGAACTTCAAAAGGCAGTTTGGGGACAAGTATGTGCCCACTCACATCAGGAGGCAAAAGGCAGCAGAATTTCAGCAGCTCGTTCAGGGCAACATGTCAGTCCTCGAATACCTCACCAAATTCGAGAGATTGTCCAGATATGCCCCTGAGTTAGTGGACACGGTGGACAAGAAGATTGCCAAGTTCTTGGAAGGCCTAAATCCCATCATTGAGAGGGATGCTACCGGGGTTGTACCACCTACAACCTTCGAGGAGGCAGTCAAGAGGGCCTATAAGTTTGAGAACTTCCACCATAAGATCCTCAGACTTCAGGGTAAGGGACCTCAGCAGCAGCAGGGTAGTCAGCAAAGGAATCATCAGCACAAAAGGCAGAGGCAAGATCAAATTGTGCAGAATCCTTTGGTGTGTACGCATTGTGGTAAGAACCATGAGAGTGCACAGTGTCGTACCATCACTGGAGCATGCTTTAGATGTGGCTCTATGGCTCACCAAATGAGGGACTGCCCAAGGCAGAATAGACAGCAGCAGCAGCAGCAAGGGGCACAGCGTCCAGCACAACCTCAGAATGCCATGGTTGTGCAGAACCAGGCTAGACCTCTCCAGCAGCAAGCCCCACAGCAGCAGTATAGGCGACAACAGCAGCAGCAAGCCCGTCAGCAAGGACCGAATCAGAATCAGCGTCCTCCGCAGCAGAATAGAAATGCAGGCAGGCCACAGCAAGCTCAGAACAGGCCACAGCAAAGAGGGCAGATCTATGCTATCAACAGAGCTGATGCAGAGGCAGTTGGTGATGTTGTGGAAGGTACACTCCTTGTTTGTGGTTTCCAAGCTAGGGTTTTGTTTGACCCTGGCTCTACCCACTCTTTTACCTCTCCCAGATTTGCTAAGTTGATTGATATGCATGCTAGAGATTTGGATTTCCTATTGACTGTGGCTACTCCCCTAGGTAAAGAAGTTGTTTATAGTACTTTTTACCCTAGTTGTCCAGTCATGATAGGAGGGTTAGAGTTACCAGCAAATCTCATCTTGTTGGAGATGTTTGATTTTGATGTCATCCTAGGGATGGATTGGTTAGCAGGGTACCATGCTACAATGGATTGTTTCCATAAGACCCTCACCTTCAGATTAGAAAAGTCACCAGCAGGAATACTGTTTCGAGGAGACAGGAGTAATCCTAGTACAGGGTTTATTTCAGCGTTGAAGGCTGATGACTTTTGAAGGGTGGATGTGAGGCCTATTTGGCGTTTATCACGGAGGATAAACGATCCCAAGGGGTGGAGGATATCCCAATTGTTTGGGAATTCCCGGATGTTTTTCCGGAGGAGATTCCAGGTTTACCACCCATTAGAGAGATTGAGTTCACTATCGAGCTTTTACCAGGGACTGCTCCTATATCCATTGCACCTTATAGAATGGCTCCGGCGGAATTGGGAGAATTGAAAACACAATTGCAAGAATTGTTGGAGAAAGGTTTTGTTAGACCTAGTGTTTCGCCATGGGGAGCTCCAGTGTTGTTCGTAAAGAAGAAGGATGGTTCCATGAGAATGTGCTTAGACTACCGGAGATTGAACCAAGTGACCATCAAGAACAAGTATCCTTTGCCAAGGATAGATGAACTGTTTGATCAGTTACAGGGTGCTTCCTTCTTTTCGAAGATTGATTTGAGATCTGGTTACCACTAGCTTAGAGTCAGAGAGTCAGATGTTTTGAAGACAGCTTTCCGGACTAGATATGGGCACTATGAGTTTTTGGTCATGCCATTTGGATTGACAAATGCACCAGCAGTGTTCATGGCATTGATGAACAAGATATTTGCAGAGTACCTAGATCAGTTCATAGTGGTGTTCATTGATGACATTTTGGTGTACTCCAAGACCAAAGAAGAGCATGAAGAGCACTTGAGGATAGCCTTGCAGCTTTTGAGAGAGAACCAGCTGTATGCAAAACTCAATAAGTGTGAATTTTGGCTAGAACAAGTAGCATTTTTGGGGCACATTATCTCCAGAGAAGGCTTGTCAGTAGACCCATCCAAGATAGAGGCAGTGGTACAGTGGGAAAGACCGAAGAATGTGTCAGAGATCAGGAGTTTTCTGGGTTTGGCAGGCTACTATCGGAGGTTTGTTCAGGGATTTTCGTCGATTGCGTCACCTTTGACGAAATTGACAAGGAAGAGTGTGCCATATGTGTGGTCAGACAAGTGTGAAGTTAGCTTCCAAGAGCTTAAGAAGAGATTAACCACAGCACCGGTCCTTACTTTGCCATCTGGAAGCGGCGGTTTCACTATCTTTACCGATGCTTCAAACATTGGACTTGGTTGTGTGTTGATGCAGGATAGGAAAGTGATAGCTTATGGATCACGTCAGTTGAAAGATCATGAGAAGAACTATGCAACACATGATCTTGAGCTAGCAGCGGTTGTTTTCGCATTGAAGATGTGGAGACATTATCTCTATGGAGAGAAATTTGAGGTTCACTCAGATCACCGCAGCTTACAGTACCTGTTCTCACAGAAGGAATTGAACATGAGATAGAGGAGATGGATGGAGTATATCAAGGATTATGATTTTCCAATCAAATACCATCCAGGGAAGGCAAATGTAGTTGCTGATGCTTTGAGCAGGAAATCAGTGGGCATGGCTAATCTCAGTGGCACATGTATTTTTGAGCAATTTGAGGAGTTGAGAATAGACTTGCAGCCGCTTGAGAAGGGTGTTTTGTTAGCCAACATGTCAGTGTCAGAGCCTTCCTTCATCCAGAAGATTAAAGGCAGTCAGTTGCAAGATCCGAGTACCAGAAGATTAAATGTTAGTACCAGAGGTGGATACGAGTACTTCATCACTTTTACCGATAATTACTCAAGATATGAATACATAAACCTTATGCACCGCAAGTCCGAGGCTTTTGAAAAGTTCAAAGAGTTTTAAGCGAAAGCGGAAAAGAAATTAGGTAAAAGTATAAAGATTCTTCAATCAGATCGAGGAGGTGAATATCTTTCCGCGGATTTTATGGGATACATTTCAGAAAATGGGATTCTATCCCAGTTGTCTGCTCTTGATATGCCTCAACAGAACGGAGTAGCAGAAAGAAGGAACTGAACTCTTTTAGATACGATTAGGTCTATGTTGAGTTTCTCAAGGTTACCTATATTCTTTTAGGGATATGTTTTGGAACTGTAACGTACATATTAAACCTTGTTCCATTTAAGTCTGTACCTAAGAATCCCCGAGAGTTATGGTCTGGGCGAAAGCCTAGTCTACAACAATTACATATTTGGGGTTGTCCGGCACACATGCTGAAGGTTAAGATGGGTAAGTCAGAGTCGAAGTCGGAAGTACACACATTTATAGGATATCCCAAAAGAACTAAATGTTGGTTATTCTATAATCCTAGAGAGCAGAAAGTGCTTGTCAGCACCAATACGATTATTTTTAGAGGGAGATTATATGATAGACCGGAAATCTTTAGAAAGGAAATCTTGGAAGAAATTCAAGAGCGATCAATTCCAAATCCAAGTATGATTGGACTTGAAGAAAATTCGCCCATCCCTGTGTTTGAAATTTATACTAAAAATATACTTTATGTATTTGTCTATGACTGATTCATTTTTAGTATATTTTGTTTTCTCATCTAACTGAGATTGTATATGGGCAAATGGTTGCATTATTATTTATTATGAATGTAAGTGTCTTTTATTCTATAAAGTAGACAAGTTGGTGTATAGAGTTTTACTTATACACGGAAGACTTATTTTTCAGTTCTTATAGAATATAAGTTGTTGTTCACAATCTAGATGGATTTGGACACACCATCGGTACGATTGTAACATGATGTTTTAGCAGGCTTGTCTTGGCTACGGGAAACGGTATAGTTTCGACTCATTATGCTAGTACGCTTTGTATGTATTGAACTGGACCGTGTTCTTGGGTATATTGTCTTTATACTGACTATATAAGATTATAAGCACCCAAATGGTTATTGTCGCGACCCCGGACTGGGCCACCAAGCGAGCGGGCCTAATCCAGGATCGGGACACTAATGAATGGGATTGATTGATGATGAACATTTCGTACCATGAATTTATTGTAACGAAAACGTATACGAGTAGCTAAAAGATGTCACTCGTATACGCGATTTCCCACAGGTGTCCGCGGTGAGGATATCACAACAACATGAATATTTTTTTAAGTGCGAAAGCGTGTAGCAAATCTAATTCATACTTTCAAATCCAAAATACCAAGACTGATAACACATTTATATAACAGAATATCAAATTGAGCAATGATCATTAGCTATACTTAAGAGTAAATTAAAGTTTACATCAAGATCGTTTAATTATATTTCCCAAAAATAGAGGCCAACAAAGGCCAATATAATCAAAGTATCAAATTCCCAAAAGAATGGTTAGTCCCAACCCAAAATGTTATGCAACTCGGGCAACCGAATGTCTAAACGACATCATCGGTGTGCCACTCTACTATACGCTGCGGTTCTCCGACCGCCTCCTCAAGCTCCTTCTTGGGGAAACCAACTACGAGACCTGAGTACCAAGAGTCACCTGTCAAGGATCTAGGAAGCTCATCCAATTGTTATGATTTCTCTGACAATGAAAAGGAATTGTCCGATGAAATAGACATGTGGGTTCTGACCCAAAAGAGCCATCGTCTCCAAAAGAAGTACCCTACTTCGACCCAGTTTCAGCAGATGATTGGGACTATCTCATAGCTAGTCTTGAGAAGAGTATTGAACAAGAAGACCCATGGACAAAAGTAGAGCCATGGTCTGTAAATACCTTTGGAACTTCAGAAGGCCATGTTGAATTGGAAGCCTCCAAAAATATTGTGGAGGAACCACCCTCAAACCTTCCAATAGAAGATCCTGTTCAAAGGATAGATTTGGGGACACCTGATAACCCACGTCTTATATTCATAAGTAAGAATATAAAGGATGATGAGTTACCTGAGTATATCTGTAAGGTCTGTGACCTTACTGGGTCAGTTTGGGCCCAATATCCGAACTGACCCGTTTAAATGCATATTTATTTTAATTAATTGTATTTTAGATATTTAAGTGGGTTTAGATTGTGGGCGAGTTTCTTTTAGTATTAGAATAGTATCTGTGAAGTTTCGTGCGATTCGGAGTTCGTTTGATCATAGTAGGGGGGTAGTTTGCAATTTAGGGAAAATTGAGTGTTTTCCGAAATATTCCAAACGCCGTGATTTTTGGGTTCGTTGGAAAGATCTCGTCGAATAGATCAGTTTTGCCTCTTGACTCGTCGCGATCCGATGATCAGAAGACCTTCAAGTGGCCCATTCTTTACCGGGCCCACTTAAGGGGTAATTAAGTCTTTTTCCCCTCCCTCTTCTTCTTAATCGATGCCAAACCCTAATCTCTTATTCTATTCTCTGCAACGAAGAACAAAAGGCAGCCAGTTTCTTCTTCTTCCTTCCTCAAGCCAGAACTTCACCCAAGAAAGCTTCTTTCGAAGATCTGATCCTGTAGATCTCAATTTCTTCCTCCCCTCTTTCTTTCGGTACAACTTTGGGTAAGCTTCCTCTCTATTTCATATTTTCTTTAATCTTCCTTTTGGTTAGATTTAGGTTAGATCTGAATTATTTTCATTCCATTGTTATTTCTGGTATGTTAGGTTTCGTTCTGCCGGGTTAGATTTGTGATTTGGGGGTAGAAAGGCTTCTCCTCGAAAGTCACCCATTTCTGATATTTCTTCCGGTTGAGGCAAGTAGATTCGCAATTACATATTAAACATGCTTGTTGTTATATTTGACTGTTGTTACACATTCTGTAGATTAACCCTTTTAATTCCAAGCATGTTCCTGTTTAATTTGAGAAATGTATATTAGGTTAGAATCTTGTAATTGAATGGAATTGGTAAAAAAAATTGGGGGTAATAGAATGCACTGTGTGGAATGAGGTTGGAGTGGATTTTTGGAGAGAGCAGGAGGCTCTTCTGATGTAGAAATGGCCTCTGGAAAAGCCTAAAAAGGGAAGGAGACAGATTGGCTCGAAACAGTTCAGAAAAACCATCTGAACTTGCATTTCTCGTGCAGGCCGGTCGACCGAGCCCCTTCAGCCGGTCGACCGGGGATACTACCGGTTAGCCGAAAAAGGCTTCGGTTAGAAAACCAGAGAGCTGGTTTTCGCAGGCTTCTGTAGGTCGACCGGGCCCACCTGGCTGGTCGACCGAGCCCTTTGGCCGGTCGACCGTGTCTGTGCAGCCGGTCGACCGAAGACACCTTGTAGGTCGACCGAGCTAACAGATTTGGTCAACCGCGGGCTACCCTAGTGGAACTAAACATGCCTTGTTTCTTTTTGATGGAAACTAAAACTTAGATTTGGGCCTTAGATGTTGGAAACCATGAACCTAATATCACTTGACCATAAATGGGAATTAAATCGAATCACGTTGCTTGGTGTGAATTCGATGGTTGTCTAGGTATTCGGGTATTACGTGTATTGTAACCGATTGCATATGGAAACTGATGCGACCAATGCCTTACATTATTGTACACCAAGGGATTTCCCTCGTAGCATTGTCGATCCGAATTCCATATGTACTCTGTTAGGATATGTTGGATACAGGGATGACAACATTTTACCTAGGAATGGATTGTAACTTCTCTTTGATTCATGAATCGTATCCGTTGTAAATTTACCTCGTACACTCTTGACATAAAATACCTAATTAAAGGTGAAACATAGATTCTTATAGAATTAGGACTTGGACCTGACTTAGAATGTATCGTAGGAACCTTGTCTTGTATGATAAACTTGACTGGCTAGAAATGGAAGGGGGTTATCACGTGTTGGAAATCTTGTATTGTTTTGATGAGATAACCCCAGGATCTTGTCTTGTACTTGGAACTAGCCAGACTTGCTTGTCTTGTTTGTCCTCGTGTCAGAATCACTTTAGGATTTGTTTGCATATCATGGCCATCTGCAGTATGGGGTTTAAAACGACGAACCGGTTACTCGGTTGTCGGGGATGGGCAGTCGGCGTAGGATGGCATCCATGGCGTAGAATAGCTGGGAGCGGGCATTGGACCATGCTACTATCCCCAGGACCGGGAGCTAGGATCCTACTGGAGTCGGACTTTGGTATCAGTAGTCTTGTACTTGTACGGACTTGTATGGATTGTTACTGGTACCCCGGGAGGTGGCATAGGACATCCTCGGAGTCTCCCTCTTGTCTTGTTCTTGTTTTGCATTGCATGGATAGTGGTTATTGTTAGATGATTGTTAGGAATTCTTGCTATTGACTCCACTTATACATATTCTCGCTTTATGCCTAGACTTGCTATCATTGTATTCTCATGATGATTACCTGTCATTATTCTGTATTTGATACATGTTATATTTAATATGTTTTGCTTATCTATTGCTCAACATGTTGTTGACTTTGTTTCCTTGGTGTGCAGACACATCAGGTGATGCCTACCTCTACGAGGAGCAGGCAGGTGAGGAGATCCCAGAGGATCTCCAACCAGTCGAGGAGGCACGGGAGTGGCGTGCCGATGACGTAGAGTAGCGTCATCATTGCCCGGCACAGGAGAGAGTCACGGGGAATTAATCTTAGATTCTTTATTCTTTATTTTCCCTCGTTGGAACTTTTTAAACTCATTGATTTGATTCCTTTTATTGGCCTTAGTTATTTGGGATGGCCAATGTAATAATTAACTTGATTCTAGATGTTATATCTCTTTCTGTCAACTTTAATTATATATTGATGAGATATTATCCCCTGTTCAGATTTCCATGTGTATAGAGTTTTATGAAATCAGTATTTAATGAGTTGAGAAGAGGCATGAAATGTATAATCCTCACCGCGGACTACGATCCGTGGGCCCAAAGGACAAAATTTTTAATTAGTCATAAAAATTCACTCTCCAGATCCGATTATTTCTTTAATCGGGTTCGGGGGACGTGACAATATCCCTTTTCTTCATGAGTTCGTTGATTGTTTTGCATGGTCTTATGTTGAAATGCCTGGCTTAGACCCCCAAAATAGCAGTCTACAAACTCAATTTGTAAAAAGATATCAAGCCTGTCAAACAAGGCCAAAGAAGATTCCGTCCTGATGTGATGGACAAAATTAAACAAGAAGTTCAGAAATTCAAAAGCGTTGGCTTCATCTGTGAGGAACAGCATCCTGAATGGTTGGCCAATATTGTCCTAGTGACAGAAAAATGGGCAAATCAAGATCTGTATTGACTACAGAGACCTAAATGATGCATGCCCTAAAGATGAATTCCCGCTCCCCATACCAGAGGTGATGATTGACAACACCTATGGGTTTGAGCGAATGACATTCATGGATGACTTGTCTGGCTATAATCTGATAAAGATGTATCCTGAAGATGAAAAGCCTACATCATTTGGGACACCATTTGGCGTGTATTACTACATTGTCATGCCATTCTGTCTAAAAAGTGCTGGTGCAACATATCGGAGGGCTATAATGAAGATATTCCAAGATATGCAACACAAGACGGTCGAATGTTACGTTGATGATCTCGGCGTCAAAACCCGAAGAAAAGAAGACCATCTAAATGTTGGAAATAGGTGGGCCTCGGGGATATGATTTCAAAACTTCTGACCCACTTGACTAAGGGATCAAACTCCCATAAGGCCATTAACCATATCCAGGATGCAATCCCTCATACTCATATATCATGTACAGCAATAATACAAGCAACACCATGCAAAATAATCTACAAAAGATAGAGAAGCAGATTATACCTTTGTTGCCCGGTTGTGCTCAAATGGAGAAGGAAACTACTTTAGATCTCCAAAACCTCTTAGTCTTCCACGCTATAACCCGTACCAGATCTATTCTCTAAAGGAGACGGGTGAGATCTCCTAAAGAAAACAACTAGAAGCTCTAAAGGAAACTAGAAGAGAACTAGAAGAAGAAGAGAAGTATGTGCAACTCTTGCACAAAGGGGGCTGGGCGTGAATTCCAAGATTCTGTATATCCCAGCCCCTTTGGTACTCCTTTTATAGCATTAAGCAACCTCCTTCTCTTGTACTAATTGAAATAGAAGTCCTACTTCCACACAAAATAGTAACCTTACTATTACTACTATTAGAAGTCCCACTTCAAATAGAAATAGTAACTTCCTAATTCCTTCATCTTCTAGTTCTAGTAGGATTAGTATCTTTCCAATAACTTGGGCTAGAGTGGGGACCACTAGGGATTCCATAGAAAGCTGGCTCCAACTGGGACACCGCGACCCCACATCTCATGTCCAATCCGGGCCCACAGTTAATTGCAAATAACACCACTATATAAATGCAATTGCACTCCAGTCTTAGGAATAAATTACAATGAAGACCCTAAACTTCCCGATTACCACAATTAAGCCCCTCTATCAGTATCCATGGATTAACTGGACTAAAACTGTCCCACCAATTTAAATCCACATCTTATTATCCTTGAGCTCCAATTAATCACAGTGATCATCAGTACCATCCAATTAACTCTTAATCGAGATGGGTGCGCATTTACTAATGATAAATCCATTAATTGGCACAAGGGGATAATATAGATAGATTCCATCTTGACCATTGGATGTTCCCACGGTCCTACTACCACGTACCCAAGACACCGAGGTGTTGACCTACAGCTGGCCTCACTCTTTGGTGACTCAAAGCAAATAAATAGATAGAAACTTGAGTTCATCAATGTCTCAGGATTGAGAGCCTATTGCTAGGGAATTATGAGAGCAAACCTTAAACTCGAGACAGTATTCCATAAGGTGCTTCTCATGGTCCTTCAATACATCCAATGTACCATCACTGTGATCCAGAATCCTACATTCTGATGATCGAGACAAATCACACTATCTCTTAGTGATCAAAGCGCTGCAACCTTATCAGATGAGATGCCCAGTCTCATCACCGGTTGTGAATATGTTTAAGTATAAGATTTGTGACAAATGTCTCCCGTGTGTGGATCTCATCCATACACATATATTACATCTAATATACTAATGGGACCCGGTTCATCTCATGAACCATTTATGTCATATGTATTGGTCATGTGTATTAAGTAGTAAAATACCATTCATCTCATGAAAGGAAAGCATGATATTATTGATAAATAAAGAAATTAATCAATTTATTACATCATCTGATGGATTGAGTCCATACAATCTAACACTAAAAGATCTTCACGAAGTCTTCCTCTAACTTCGCAAACACAAACTGCGGATGAATCCACTAAAACGCTTCTTCAGTGTCTCATCGGGTAAGTTTCTTAGATTCATAGTTCGGAAAGTCGGAATAGAACTTGACCCCATCAAAGTCAAGGCTATCCTAGAATTGCCATTTCCAAGGACCCTAAGAGAACTAAAGGGCTTCAAGGGAGATTGGCATACATCCGACGGTTCATCTCCAATCTGTCTGGGAAGTGTCGTCCATTCTCTCGCTTGATGAAGAAAGGTGTGGACTTTGTTTGGGATGCTGAATGTGAAGCTGCATTTTAAGACATCAAAACATACCTGACCAAACCTCTAGTGTTGGCTGCCCCCGCAACTGGAAAACCATTCATCTTGTACACAAGAGCTCTCGACTATTCTTTGGGCACTTTACTCGTATAAGAAAATAACGAAGGAAAAGAAGCTGCTCTGTATTATCTCAGTCGCATGTTAGTAGGTGCAGAGCATCGCTACTCTCCAGTCGAAAAAGAATGCCTTGCAGTGATGTTCACCGTACAAAAGCTACGTCACTACCTACAGTTCAACACAATCTACCTAATTTCGAGGATCAATCTCTTAAAGGTCCTTGTAACAAAAGCAGGTTCTGTCAACGCTCGACTGATAAAATGGTCCATCCTTCTATCGTAATTCAATATTAGTTATGTACCACAAAAAGCAATCAAAGGTCAAGCTCTAGCAAACTTTCTTGCAGAGCACCCATTGCCTAAAGATTCTCCACTTAGGGATGATCTCTCAGATGAACCTGTCTACACTATTGAGACTTCCTCATCAAATGCTTCCTGAGACGTGTACTTCGACGGCACAGCCAGGACAAATGGAAAAAGAAAGCTGATATCAGGAATTGGCATTCTCTTTGTAAGTCCCGAAAATTACATGATTCCACACGCTTTCTCGTTACTAGAGCCATATTCAAACAATGCAGCTGAATACCAAGCACTGATTGTAGGATTGGAACTTGCCCTCAAATCCGGCATCACCATGCTGGAAGCTTTTGGGGATTCTCAACTGATCGTCAACCAGATGAATCAGAAATTTGAAGTAAGGAAGCCCAATTTGTTGCCTTACAACAACAAGGCGCAATCGCTTCGACAAAAGTTTGACATCTGTCACATCAGCCACATCCTCAGAGGTGAAAACATTCGTGCAGATGCATTGGCTGGACTTGCAGTGTCTATAGCAATCCAAGAAGGGGAAAACATGCAAATTACAGTGCGTCAAATAAGGATTCTCCCTCCTATTAACACACACCAAGCTGTTGCTTAATGCCACCAAGTGGTTAGAAGTCGGATATCCATCCTCAAACCTCCGATCGATGACTGGAGGGATCCGTTCATTGATTGCATTATGTAAGACCCCGACCCGAGTGACCTCGATTAGTATTGATTAAGTCGTGTGTTAGCTCTAAGTGTATTTAGTATGTTTTGGTTTAGTTTGGGTTTAGAATAGCTTTGGGAATTTTGAGTGCTTTGTGTTTAGTGGGGCCCTTTGAGGGTTCCTTTTATGACTTTGCGTTTACATGGGGGATTACTCGAGATTGTTTAGATTTGTGTTTTCATCCCGTTTTACTAATCTTATTAATCTCTACAACTTTCATGTTGATCCCGTTCCCGTCCCAAATCCCTAAACCCGACTTCCATTGCATTGAGGGCAAAACTTCCTTCTTCGTCGAATTCATTTGAAGTCCCGAAAGCCATGATTTTGACCCCACAATGTTTCCTAGTAGTGGAGCCCACTTGCATTGCCTTTATAAGAGAAACCATCTCTTTCCCTTTCTCCTTTTCCAGCACAACAAGAACCAACCTAGGGTTTTTTTTGCTTTCTCTTCTTTTTCTTGCTCTCTTCATCTCAATCTCCCACCAAACTTGCACCAACATCAAAATGCAGATCACCATTCTCTTCCTCTCCTTGAAGGCTTCATCTTGATACCATTTTTCAAGAAAACCTCCATTTTCAAGATCCTCATTGAGCTTGTCTTGTCCATTTGGAGACCCATAGATACGCAATCATTTCCATCTTCTAGATTTGTATTCTTATGACCTTAGAGGAGCTCCATTTCCATAATAGGAAGCTCTCTCTTCCTATTTCTTTGTTTGGCCCATTTTAGGGTTTGTTTTGGGTTTTTGTAGAGATTGTGGTCTTGAGCTTGGAGAGGTGATTAGAAGCTTGATTTGTTGATTAGAGACCTTGAGGCAAGTGGATGAATTGATGATTTGTGCATTAAATGATTTTTGAGAAATGTGTTGATTTATCATGATTTACTTGTTTTTATTGTCTTGCATTGACTTGAAATGAATGCTCATTAAGAGTTCTACTCACTCATTTATTGTTTGAAAATGTGGTTGTTAGCATTCATTTATTGCTTGATTGAAGTTTAAATGATTCCTTGTGATTGTGGATTGTTCTCTCCTCTTGGTGGTTGAATGTGATGGCGGAGAAGAAGGTGTTTTGATTGATGATTATGGAAATGTCGATGTGGAGTTTGAATGATGTTAGAAAGGAGTCTTGGAGCCTCCTATGTTGGAATGGAAATGTAGCTCATATGAGTTGTAAGAACTGGAAATGAAAGGGAGTAGAATTGTCCTAGAACCCATTTCTGGACAGTTCACTCGAGCGAACCTGGTGGTCGCTCGAGCGAAGTGTCCAGAACAGGCTCTGAACCATTCCAGTAGACAGTTCGCTCGAGCGAACCCCTTATTCGCTCGAGCAAACACTCCCAGAATCACATCAGAAGCTCCCATAGAAACTTGTTTGTTCGAGCGACCTATTTGTTCGCTTGAGCCAACAGAGTGAACCGTTTAATCGCTCGAGCGAACTCCCCCAGAATTGTATCAGGTCTCTCACAGAACCTTGTTAGTTCGATTAAACTAGTTGTTCGCTCGAGCGAACCCATTATTACCTCAAGCGAACCTTCCAAAAAACCAATCCAGAGAGCTCATCGCTTGAGCGAACTTCCTGTCCGCTTGAGCGACCGGCACTGTTCACCTAGGACTATTCTGTGAGCAAAAATGAAATGTTTATAGGATTGAGAGGTGTTTGTTCGGAACCCTATTGTGATGGGAAAACTTGTAACCATTGTTTAGCACCCACTTGAAAAGAGAAATCAAATCACAAGTTTTCATTTGAAGCTTTGAATATCCTAAGGTGTATAAAGAGCCCGGAATATCTCCAAACTCAAGGAATGCCAATTTTATTGAAAGTGACATACGGGACCTTTATTCACTTTGATTGAATTTCGAATCCCGATAATTGTCCCAAACTTCATGATTTATCATTCCCGTAAATATTGAATTTGCAACTATAGCATTTTGTTAATCCCGATATGCACTTCCCGTTTGAAATTAGATTTGTGCCTTTGAGCACCCCGTCCCGCCCATTTATATAAGTGCATCATATAAATTTTGTACATGTTCTGATTTACGATATTTGACCTATGAGTCGGCACCACTGAGCTTGGATAACCTTGTTGGTTTGATCCACCTACTTGGAGATCCCCCTCTCGTCCCGCCAGCTGCAGTTTGGATCTGGCTACCCGGTTATTACCGTGGTCTTGTCCCGATGCCGCAGATTGCTACAGTGATTCCCGATGCCCGGTTCACTACCGTGGTCATGCCCCGTATTATTATTATGTATATGTATATGTTACTTATGTTGCATCTCCTCACTTCTGTGACTGAAGTCAACATCCCGATATGCTCATGTCACTTCGGTGGTAGAGGACTTAGCTTCGTGTGGTTGCCATATTAGTTGTTTCCCGTTTTCCTTGGATACCTTACTTGTTTTATATTGCATGTGTATTTTGAATAAATGATTCTCTCGTTTTATGAAATCATTGTTCTAATAGGTTTAAACGTTTTCCAAGGTAATTTCTTTATTGTCATATCTTTTCACCCATTTGCCAAACCGTCGTGTTTGACCCTTGTTTTGGTACTCAAGGTCCTGTTGTCGGTTTTCCCGAGGAGGAGCAAGAGGAGGTGGTTGGAGAACCGCAGCGCTTAGTTGAGTGGCATGCCAACGATGTCGTTTAGATATTTGGGTGTTTGAGTTACGTAATGTTTTGGGTTAGGAATTAACCATTCTTTTGGGGAACTTGCTACTAACAGTGAGCACACTGGGCCAGTCCAAGAAGATATCCTCGATAATACGATGCAGACTCAGTTCCAACAAATGATGTAGGCTATGTTAGATCAGTAGCATCAGGCTAATGAGAATCAGGCCAAATTGCAAGAACAGATGTTGAAGAAACATGAAGACCATGCTAGGGAATTGCAAGGCATGGAGAGGCAATTGTTATAGGTTTTACAAAGGAGGCCCGAACCAGTACAAGCTCAACCACCTATAGTCATTAACCAAAGGGAACATGACCCGAATGCCTTATTTGAGAAGTTCAGAAAGAGAGGTCCAAAGGAATTCTTTGGGTCAGAGGACCCATTAGCTGCAGATGATTGGCTTGAGCACACAGAGAATATATTCGAGATCTTCCAATGCACAGGAGGAGAGCGAGTCAAATTTGCAACATCTCTCTTCACCGGTTCAGCAGACATTTGGTGGAAGACAGTTAGAGAATAGTACAGACACATGGCAGATGCATTAGCATGGACTAGCTTCAAGAGGCAATTTGGGGACAAGTATCTACCCACACGCATCAAGAGACAGAAGGCAGTGGAGTTCCAGCAGCTTGTCAAAGGAAACATGACAGTCCTCGAATACCTCACTAAAATCGAGAGATTGTCAAGATATGCTCCAGAGCTAGTTAATACAGTGGAGAAGAAGATTGCCAAGTTCCTTGAAGGGCTAAATCTCATAATTGAGAGGGATGCTACCGAGGTTGTACCACCTACAACCTTCAAAGATGCAGTCAAGAGGGCTTACAAGTTTGAGAATTTCCACCACAAGATCCTCAGACTTCAAGGCAAAGGACAACAGCAGCAACAGAACAACCAACAGAGGAATCACCAGCACAAGAGGTAGAGACAAGAGTAGAATGTGTAGAATCCCTTACTGTGTACACATTGTGGGAAGAACCATGAGAGTGCCCAGTGTCGTACCATTACGGGGGCATGTTTCAAATGTGGTTCAATGAACCACCAGATGAGAGACTGCCCAAGGTAGAACAGACAGAACCAGTAGCAACAAGGGGCACATCGTCCAGCACCACCTCAGAATGCAATGGTTGTACAGAACCAAGCTAGACCCCTTCAGCAACAAGCACCACAGCAGCATGCCCGTCAGCAAGGGCAGAATCTGAATCAGCGTGCTCCACAACAAAATAGGAAAGCACGGCATGGCAGGCCACAACAGGCTTAGAACAGGCCACAACAGAGAAGATAAGTCTATGCAATCAACAGAGCTGATGTAGAGGCAGTAGGAGATGTAGTGGAAGGTAGACTCCTTGTTTGTGGATTTCAAGCTAGGGTTTTGTTTGGTCCTGGCTCTACTCACTCCTTTATCTCTCCAAAATTTGCAAAGTTGATTGATATGCATACTATAGAGTTAGATTTTATTTTGATTGTGGCTACCCCAATAGGTAAAGAAGTTATATGTAGGACTTTTTACCCTAGTTGTTCAGTCATGATAGGCGAGTCAGAGTTACAAGCAAATCTCATTTTGTTGGAGATGTATGATTTCAATGTCATCCTAGGGATGGATTGGTTAGCAGGGTATCATGCTACAATGGATTGTTTCCATAAGACCCTCACCTTCAAATTAGAAGAGACAACAATAGGGGTGTTATTTCGAGGAGATAGGAGTAATCCTAGTACAATGTTTATTTCAGCGTTGAAGGCTAATAGACTTTTGAAAAGTGGATGTGAGGCCTATTTGGCATTTATCACGGAGGATAAACGGTCCCAAGGGGTGGAGGAGATCCCAATTGTTTGGGAATTTCCGGATGTCTTTCCGGAGGAGATTCCAGGTTTACCACCTATTAGACAGATAGACTTCACTATCAAGCTATTACCAGGGACCGCTCCGATCTCCATTACACCTTATAGAATGGCTCCGGCGGAATTGGGAGAACTGAAGACACATTTGCAAGAATTGTTGGACAAAGGTTTTGTAAGACCTAGTGTTTCGCCATGGGGAGCTCCGGTGTTGTTCGTCAAGAAGAAAGATGGTTCAATGAGAATGTGTATTGACTACCGGAGATTGAACCAAGTGACCATCAAGAACAAGTATCCTCTACCAAGGATAGATGAACTGTTTGATCAGTTACAAGGTGCTTCTTACTTTTCGAAGATTGATTTGAGATCCGGTTACCACTAGCTGAGAGTTAGAGATTCAGATGTATTGAAGACAGCTTTCCAGACAAGATATGGACACTATGAGTTTCTAGTGATATCATTTGGATTGACTAATGCACTAGCAGTGTTCATGGCGACCAATTTGTAGTGGTATTCATTGATGACATATTGGTGTACTCTAAGACCAAAGAAGAGCATGAAGAACACTTGAGAACAGCATTGCAGCTTCTGAGAGAGAACCAGCTGTATGCAAAACTCAATAAGTGTGAATTTTGGCTAGGGCAAGTACCATTTTTGGGGCACATTATCTCCAAGGAAGGATTATCAGTGGATCCTTCTAAGATTGAGGAGGTAGTACAGTGGGAAAGACCGAAGAATGTGTCAGAAATCCGGAGTTTTCTAGGATTGGTAGGCTACTACCCGAGGTTTGTTCAAGAATTTTCGTTAATTGCGTCACCTTTGACGAAGTTGACGAGGAAGAATGTGCTGTATGTGTGGTCAGACAAGTGTGAAGACATTTCCAAGAGCTGAAGAAGAGATTAACCACAGCACTAGTCCTTACTTTGCCATCCGAAAGAGGCGGTTTCACTATTTTCACCGATGCTTCGAACATTGGACTTTGATGTGTGTTGATGCAGGAAAGAAAAGTCATAGCCTATGGATCCCGATAGTTGAAAGATCATGAGAAGAACTATGCGACACATGATCTTGAGTTAGCAACGGTTGTATTTGCATTGAAAATGTGGAGACATTATCTCTATTGAGAGAAATTTGAGGTTCATTCAGACAACCGCAGCTTACAGTATTTGTTTTCTCGGAAGGAGTTGAATATGAGGCAGAGAAGATGGATGGAATATACCAAGGATTATGATTTTCCAATTAAGTTCCACCCCGGGAAAGCAAATGTAGTTGCTGATGTTTTGAGTAGAAAGTCAGTAGGCTTGACAAATCTCAGTGGCACTTGTATTTTTGAGCAATTTGAAGAGTTGAGTATAGATCTTCAACCACTGAAGAAGGGTGTAGTGTTAGCCAACATGTCAGTGTCAGAGCCTTCTTTCATTCAGAAGATCAAAGTCAGTCAGTTGCAAGATCCAGAGTTGGCCAAGATTTCAGAACATATAGCAGACCGTCCTGACTTCCGTTTTGTAGATGGAGTTTTGTACTACTGTGACAGTTTGTGTGTGCCAAAAATTGAAGAATTGAGGAACGACATCATGACAGAAGCTCACAGCACCGGGTATTCTATGCATCCAGACAACACGAAGATGTACCAGAACTTGAATGGTAGATTTTGGTGGAACAACATGAAGAGAGTGATGGCAGCGTTTGTCTCCCGGCGTATGACTTGTCAGTTGAATGGAAATGGGAGTACATTACCATGGCTTTCATTTCGGGATTACCGAGGATCAGCAAAGGCAATGATGCTATCTGGGTCATTGTGGACCGTCTCACCAAGTCAGCTCGCTTCATCCCGATGAAGACAGGAAAGAAGATGCACATGCTACCTTTGGCAGATTTCTTTGTCAGTGAGATTGTCAGCAGACATGGACAACCAGTTTCCATCACGTCTGATAGAGACAGCAGATTTGTCTCGAGATTTTCGAAGACATTGCATGAGTCTATGGGTACAAGACTACAGTTCAGTACAACTTACCATCCCCAGACAAATGGCCAATTAGAGAGAACGGTTCAGACGCTTGAGGATTTACTCCGTGCTTGTGTGTTAGACTTCAAGACCCAATGGGACGAGACTCTACCTTTGTGTGAGTTGATACTTGCACCCCAATCCGCGAAGAGGAGATATTCCATTGATACTCGCAACCGAATGAGCAAGGAGGCGACATTTCATCGATACTTGCAATACCATTCAGCAGGGAGGCAACTCTTAGTAGATACCTGTATTTTTAAAAACCCCAAAAAAAAAAAAAACCTGGCTTTTATGCCAAAAACTCTGCTTTCACGCCAAAAAATCAAAAACCCGGATTTCAAGCCAAAAGAATAAAAAAAAAAAACCCGGCTTTCACGCAAAAATAAAAAAATAAAAAAACTTGCTTTTATGCCAAAAATCTAAAAACTTGTCTTTCACGCCAATAAAACAAAACTTGGTTTTCAAAAAAATCTGGCTTTCATGCTAAAAAAAAAAAATTTCGGCTTCCATGCCAAAAACAAATTGCGGCTCCTATGTTACAAACAAATTTCAGCTTCCATGCCAAAAACAAATTTCAGCTCCTATGCCACAAACAAAATTTGGCTCCCATGCTACAAACAAATTTCGGCTCCCATGCCACAAACAAAACCGGCTTCCATGCCACAAAATTTTGGCTTTCATGCCGTCAACCCAAATTTGGCTTTCATGCCATCACAAAATTCGGCTTTTATGCCATCCCAAATTTTGGCTCATATGCCATAAACCCAAATTTTGGATTTTTATGCCACAAAATTTGGCTTTCATGCCATCTCAAAACTTGGCTCTCTAGCCATAAAAAACCCAGGCTTTTTGCCACAAAATATGGCTTTCATGTCAAAACAATCATTTGACTAAAGACTTTCACAAAATGACAGCCTTTTGATCAAGTTCTCAAACAAACATTCTCATCCAACTTTTGCATATTTTCGTAAAAAAGAATTTAAGTAAAAGGTATATAGAGTACCAAAAATGTTTTTACATGGAGGTACTAAAGAAAAGAAGAAAAGAGTTTGTTACAAAAAATTAGGAGCGCAGTCTAACATGGTCTTCAACCAAAGATTCAACTCCTCAAGCAGACTCTTGCCCTTAGCCTCCAAAGCTTCCAGGCCACGCTTTTTTAGAATTTTTCCATAAAATGCGGCAAAACGCCGCGACCCATCTTCAGCACGGTGAAGTTCTTCCCAGAGTATTTGCCATTGCTCATATTCCTGAGTCTTCCTCCAGAGATTGATGTCAGCCTCCTCAACCTGGCAAATCAAAGTCCCCTCCCTAGCACAAGCTTCCACAATGGTTGTCCATTTGGGAGCAGCTTGTTCCTGCAATAGCTTGTGACGTTGCCTTGCCTCAACGACCTCCCTATCAAGATGGCGTAGGTCTTGTGTTAGCTCAATGATAGCCAACTGGGTGACATTCCTCTCCCAAACGAATTGCTTCCGAGTCCACGAGATCTCATCCAGTTCAGATTTGACCTCGCCGGAAGGCTTCAAAAACATCTCATTGAAAAAGTCACCATTTGGGAAGCTCTTAGTCTTAGTCCACTTGTTGCCCAGAGCGATGACTTGATCAACAAAAGCCTTCGCACTTGCAATGTTCGGACCGACCTCTTTGATATCAACAACAATGTCCTGCACATGCTTGATCAAGCCGAAGGCAGCTTCCAAGTGGCCAAAAGAGAGATTTTCAACCCATGAGCTCAAGACGCTCTTCAACACTTTCATCACATACTGAAGAGACAGCCCAGATGAAGGCTGACCCCTTTCCATCAGTTGACTGTCCGTGTCATGCCCTATTGGAGGAGTAATCATCAAACTCTTTCCATTCGAAGACACTGGCGAAGGAACTTCCTCAGAAGATTTCACCACTGTCGTAGTAAAACTGGTAGAAAAAGTCCCTACTTCCGAATCAGCTGCAGGGATTCCCTGCTCTGGCCTGGAGGAAGACGGAGGAACTTCTCATGTTACCTCACAACCTGCCAGCAAAACACCAAAAAAGGGTGTGAATATGATCCTATTGAAAAACCATTATCATTAGGATTATTACTACAAATACCTTCTTCGACGACCGGCGGAATACTTTCTGCCTCCATGAGTGTAATACCTGACCCGTGTGACCTCGATTAGTACTAATTAAGCAGTATGTTAATTCTTAGCGTGATTAGCGAATTTTGGTTAAGTTGGGATTAGAATAGCTTTTTATGTAGCTCTTAGGAATTTAGAGTGTCTTTGTAATTAGTGGGACCTTTTAGGGGTTCTTTTTATGACTTTGTGTATACTTAGGGGATTACTCGAGGCTCCAATAAATTGTATTTCAATCCCGTTTGAAACATCTCATTAATCTCTACAACTTTAAAGTTGGTCCTGTGCCCATTCGAAACCCTGAAACCCGACTTTCCCGACATTGAGGGCAAAATAGTCTTTTTACACCAAATCTGGACATGAAATTTGATATCCCCAAAACCCATGAAATTTATAATTGTTAGAAACTAGATATTTCGACGATCACTTTCCCCTTCTTCGTTGAACACATCCAAGATCCCGAAAGCAATGTTCTTAGCCCCACAAGATTGCTAGTGGTGGAGCCCACTCTCACCTGCTATATAAGGGAAGCCCTTCTTCTCTTCTTCCCTTCTTCTTTTCTTGCTCAAGAGCAGCACCCAAGCTAGGGTTTCTTTTCCCTCTCCTTTTTTTCCTTCCATCTCAATCCACTACCAGGCCCTTGCTAATGGAGGTGGTCTTTTTCTTCCTCTCCTCAAAAGCTTTCTTGTGATACCATTTGTGAAGGAAGTCATCCATCCCAAGACCTCCTTGAAGCTCATCTTTCCTATTTGAAGAACTTCCTTGAAAGCTTTATCTCCAATCTTCTAGTTATGTTTCCTTATAACCTTAGAGTAGCTCCATTTTCATTATTAGAAGCTTTCTCTTCTTGTCCTTTGGTTTTGACCATTTTAGGATTGTATTTAGGGTTTTATTGGTTGTGTTGTAGGTTGACTTTGAGAAAGAGTGTTTAGAGCTGGATTTGCTTGTTTAGAGACCCAAGGCAAGTGGATGAATTGATATTATGAGCATTAATGATTTTTATGAGAAATGTGGTTGACTTGATTATTTTCATTCATACTATCCTTGACTTGCATTGATTTTGAAATAAATGCACATGAATGAGTTTTGTTAACTTGTTTAACTCTTGCAAATATTGGCTTGTAGTCTTTCCATTTAACACTTACTAATGACTCTAATGAATCCTTGTAAATGTTGGGTTTCTTCTATTTCCTTGGTGATTGAATGTGAAAAGAATGGAGAAGTTTGGGTGGATGTTTGTGGAAATTTTGATGGTGATTTGAATGTGATGTAGAGGTGTTTATGTGCCCTCTAATATGTGAAGAAAGGGAGCATCAAATAGTTGTAGACGAGAAGAAAAGAAGAAGTAGAACTATCCCTGCAATCATTTTCTGGACAGTTCGCTTAAGTGATCATGACACATCGGTCGAGCGAACCCTTCCAGAAGACAGGTCGCTCAAGCAAACCCAACTTCGCTTGAGCGAACTCTCCCAAAACCCCTCACAGAGAATGGTCAGTTTGAGCAAACTGATAGTTCGCTCTAGCCAACCTGAATTGGGCATGTCCGCACGAGCAAACCCTCCCAGAAAGTCCATCGCACAAGCAAATTTCAGGTCCGCTCGAGCTATGTGTGTTGTTCACCTGGGGTTTTGTTGGGAGTAAGAATGAAATGTTTAAATGTTTAGGAAAGGTTTATTGGGAAATCCCTTGTGTCAGGAGATCTATTAGGCGATGTATGCGGTTCGTTTGAGAAAGAAACGACATCACGAAGATTTATTATAGTTTTTTTTTTTTTTTTTGGGAATTACTAAGGTTTATAAGGAGCCCGGAAGGTCTCCAAAACTCAAGGAGTACCAAGTCTACAATGAAATTGACATACAAGACCCCTATTTACCTTGAACTAGTCTTGAATCTCGATACTTGTCCCGAAATTTCAAAAGTCCAATTATATTCCACTGTTCCTGAATTTTTGTTATGCACCCCTGAAATCCATGATTTGTGAATTGTCATTCCCAAAAACACTAAAATTACATTGTAGCATGTTGCTAATCCCGATGTGCACTACCCAATATTGAAGTGATATTTGTGCCTTCGAGCACCCCCGTCCCGCCCGTTTATATAATTGTATCATATGTATTTTATACATGTCCCGATTTTTATTATGTGACCTATGAGTCGGCACCACTTCGACTGGATGACCTTGTCGGTTTGACCCACCAACTTAGAGATCCCCCTCCCGTCCGGCCAGCTGCAGTTTCGATCACGATACCCGGTTTATTACCGTGGTCCCGTCCCGATACCCGGCTTGCTACCATGGTTCCCGATGCCGGGCTCCCTATGGTGGTCCCGTCCAGTATAATTTATGTATATGTATATTTCGTTGAATCTCCTCATCTCGTGTGACAGAGATCAACACCCTGATATGCTCTAGTCACTTCGGTGATAGAGGACTTAGTTTTGTGTGGTTGCCATATTGCTAGTTTCCGATTCCTTAGTACACTTGCTTTTACATTGATTGTGTGCTTTTGAATAAATGATCTACTCCTTTCATGGAAATTTATTGTTTAAACAAGTTTAAAATGTTTTCCGAGGTAAATTCACTTATTATTGTATTGCTATATCCTTTCACTCGCCTGTCAGACCGTTCTGTTTGACCCACTCTTTTGTACTCGGGTCCAGACGCCGGTTGTCCCGAGGCGGAGCTTGAGGAGGCGATCGGTGAACCGTAACATCTAGTTGAGTGCATGCCGACGATGTCGTTTAGACATTCTGTTGCCTCGATTTACGATACATTTTAGGGGTTGTGGACAACCTATTCTTTTTGGAAGTAATTGGTTGTAATGGCCTTTGTTGGCCTTTATATTTGGGGAATACTAATTAACTGATCTTTTATAGAAACTCTAACTTTATGGTTTGGGAGATGCTTATGATCATTGCTCACTTTGACATCAACTATTCTTATATATATTATTAGTCTTATTATTTCAGGATGAATTGTGGATTTGATTTACTACACGCTTCCGCACTTAAACAAAAATATTATATTGATGTGGTATCCTCACCGTGGACACCTGTGGGAAATCGCGTGCACGGATGAAACGTTCTTCCTAGATCCGTGTACGTATTAGCCAAGTATGCATTGGTATCATCTTATCACACGTCCGCACTTAAACAAAAATATTATATTGATGTGAGATCCTCACCACGGACACTTATGGAAAATCGCATACACGAATAATATTGTTCGTATTTAATTCATGCACATGTTAGTCAAACAAATATATTCTATGGCATTAACAATCATTCATCATCTTAATGAGTCCCAATCCCGGATTAGGCCCCTTGACCCGGTTCGGGGTTGCGACAGACTAGTATCAGAGCGAGACATGTTTCAGGTAATTAAAAGAAACTAGAAATCCTAAGGATGTGGCGAGGATTCATTAGAATTTCCGTTAGCTAGAATTGTGTGAGCAATGTGTGACCATTTATTTGATTATTACGTGCTAACAACTTGTTTTACAGTGTTATGCCACCTCGTAAAAGGCCATTTAACAGCAATCCCACCGCAAGTAACAGTGATCATACGGGGCCAATTGAGGAAGGTATTGTTGATAACATAATGCAGAATCAGTTCCAACAGATGATGCAGGCAATGATTGATCAACATCGTCAGGCTAACGAGAATCAATTTAGGCTACAAGAACGGATGCTTAAAAAGGATAAGGATCATGCCAAAAATGTTAGCACAAATACAGACACAATTGCTAGACGTTTTGCAAAGGAGGCCTGAACCGGTTCAAGCTCAACCAGTAGGCCCATAGATTGTTATAAATCAAAGAGTGCATGATCCAAATGCATTGTTTGAACGCTTTAGGAAGAGAGCACCAAAAGAACTCGTTAGGACAGAGGATCCCTTGGCTGCAGATGATTGGCTAGAACACACCGAGAATATCTTTGAGGTTTTTCGATGCACATGGGGAGAACAAGTAAAACTTGTTGCATCCCTCTTTACCGGCTTAGCAGACATATGGTGGAAGACAGTTACAGATGAGTACAGAACCATGGCAGATGCAGTGGCTTGGACTAGTTTCAAGATGCAGTTTCGTGACAAATATGTACCCACCCATGTCAAGAGGAAGAAGGCGGTCGAGTTCCAACATCTTGTGCAAGGAAATATGACAATCCTCGAGTACCTCATAAAGTTTGAGAGATTGTTTAGATATGCTCCAAAGTTAGTAAACACCGTGGAGAAAAAGATAACTAAGTTCCTTGAAGGACTTAACCCAATCATAGAGAGAGATGCTACGGGGGTTGTACCACCTGCATATTTTGAAGAGGCTGTCAAGAGGGCCTATAAATTTTAGAACTTTCACAACAAAATCCTCAGAGTTCAAGGAAAGGAGCAAACTCATCAACAGAACTACCAACAAAGAAACCAGCAGCATAAGAGGCGGAGACAAGAACAGAATGTGCAGAACTTACTAGTTTGTACCCACTGTGGAAAGAATCATGAAAGTACCCAGTGTCGTACACTTACAGGAGCATGCTTCATGTGTGGTTCTATGAACCATCAGATGAGAGATTGTCCTAGACACAATAGGCAGAATCAACAGCAGCAGGGAGCACAGTGTCCAGCACCACCTGAAAATCCATCGGTTGTCCAGAACCAAGCAAGACAACCATAACAGCAAGCACCACAGCAACAGTATAGACCTCAACAGCAACAGCAACAAGCCCGTCAACAAGGATAGAATCAGAATCAGCGTCCCCACAACAGAACAGGAACGTCCCACGAGGCAGGACACGATAGGCTCAGAATAGGCCACCGCAGCGAGGACAGGTCTACGCAGTCAATAGAGCGGATGCATAGGCGGTAGGGAATATAGTGGGATTTACACTCCTTGTTTGTGGATTTAAAGCTAGGTACACTCTCATGAATTTTCTAAGTCGATAGATGTGCATAATAGAGAACTTAAGTATATTTTGACTGTGGCTACCCCAATAGGTAAAGAAGTCGTTTGTAGAACTTTTTACCCTAGTTGTACAATTCAGATAGGAGAAGTAATGTTGCCAGCAAATCTCATTTTATTGGAGATGCACGATTTTGATGTCATCCTAGGGATGGACTGGTTGGTAGGGTACCATGCCACAATGGATTGTTTCCATAAGACCCTCACATTCAAATTGGATGAAACACCAGCTGGAGTGTTATTTCAAGGAGAGAGAAGGAATCCTTGTGCAATATTTGTCTCAGCATTGAAAGCTGATAGACTTTTGAAAAGTGGATGTGAAGCCTATTTGGCGTTTATCATGGAGGATAAACGGTTCCAAAGGGTGGAGGATATCC
Organism: Camphora micrantha; assembly: GCA_003546025.1. NCBI lineage: Eukaryota > Viridiplantae > Streptophyta > Magnoliopsida > Laurales > Lauraceae > Camphora > Camphora micrantha. Next base: position 38,242 of record QPKB01000032.1, on the reverse strand, counting down.
CTATTGTTTGGGAATTTCCAGATGTTTTTCCAGAAGAGATTCCAGGATTGCCACCCATCAAAGAAATAGATTTCACCATCGAATTATTACTGGGAACTACTCCAATCTCTATTGCACCATACTGGATGGCTCCGACGGAATTGGGAGAATTGAAGATACAATTACAGGAGTTGTTAGACAAAGGTTTTGTAAGGCCTAGTATTTCGCCGTGGGGATCTCTAGTTTTGTTCGTTAAGAAGAAAAATGGTTCAATGAGGATGTACATTGATTATCGGAGATTGAACTAAGTAACCATCAATAACAAGTATCCATTGCCAATGATAGATGAACTGTTTGATTAGCTACAAGGTGCTTCATATTTCTCAAATATTGACTTGACATCCAATTACCATCAGCTGAGAGTCAGAGAATCAGATGTACTGAAGACAGCTTTCCGGACAAATTATAGTCACTATGAGTTCCTTGTGATGTCATTTGGATTGACTAATGCACCGGCAGTATTCATGGCATTGATGAACAAGATATTTGCAAAGTATCTAGATCAGTTTGTAGTAGTGTTCATTGATGATATTTTGGTGTACTCCAAGACCAAGGAAGAACATGAAGAGCACTTGAGAATAGCATTGCAACTTTTAAGAGAAAACCAGCTGTATGCAAAACTCAACAAGTGTGAATTTTGGCTTGAACAAGTAGCATTTCTGGGGCACATAATCTCCAAAGAAGGATTATCAGTGGATCCGTCCAAGATTGAGGCAGTGGTGAAGTGGGAAAGACCAAAGAATGTGTCAGAAATCAGGAGTTTTCTAGGATTGGCAGGCTATTACCAGAGTTTTGTGTAAGGATTTTCATTGATTGTGTCACCATTGACGAAGTTGACAAGGAAAAATGTACCATATGTGTGGACAGATCAGTGTGAGGTTAGTTTCCAAGAGCTGAAGAAGAGATTGACTACAGCACCAGTCCTTACTTTACCATCCGAAAGCGGCGGTTTTACCATTTTTACTGATGCTTCGAGTGTTGGACTTGGTTGTGTACTAATACAAGATGGAAAAGTTATCGCTTATGGATCCCGACAGTTGAAGGACCATGAAAAGAACTATGCAATACATGATCTTGAATTGGCAGCGGTGGTCTTTGCATTCAAAATGTGGAGACACTACCTTTATGGAGAGAAGTTCGAAGTCCATTCCGACCACCGCAGCTTACAATACTTGCTTTCTCAGAAGGAGTTAAATATGAGTAGAGGAGGTGGATGGAATATATCAAGGATTATGACTTTCCGATCAAGTATCACCCGGGGAAAGCAAATCTAGTTGCTGATGCCTTGAGAAGAAAATCAATAGGTTTGGCAAATTTGAGTGGTACTTGTATTTTTAAGCAATTTGAAGAGTTGAGAATAGACCTTCAGCCACTAAGGAAAGGTGTGATATTAGCCATCACGTCAGTGTCAGAACCTTCCTTCATTCAGAAGATCAAGGATAGTCAATTGCAAGATCTAGAGTTGGCTAGAATTTCAGAACATATAGCGGAACGTCCTGACTTTCGTATTGTGGGTGGAGTTTTGTACTATCGTGATCGGCTATGTGTACCTAACATTGAAGCTTTGAGGAATGACATCATGACAGAAGCTCACAGCACAAAGTACTCTATGCATCCGGGCAGTACGAAGATGTATCAAAATTTGAAGGGTAGATTTTGGTGAAACAATATGAAGAGAGAGATTGCAACATTCATCTCCCGATGTATGACCTGTCAGTTGATTAAAGCAGAGCACCAGAAACCTCTAAGGTTGTTGCAACCGTTAGAGATCCCGGATTGAAAATGGGAGCACATTACCATCGATTTTATTTCGGGACTACCGAGAACTAGTAGAGGCAATGATGCTATTTAGGTCATTGTGGACGGTCTCACCAAGTCGGCACATTTCATTCCTATGAGGACAAGAAAGAAAATGCACATGTTACCTTTAATAGATTTGTTTGTTAATGAGATTGTCAGTCGTCATAGACAGCCGGTTTCTATCACATCTGACAGAGACAGCAGATTCGTCTTGAGATTTTGGAAGACACTACATAAGTCCATGGGTACGAAGCTACAATTTAGCATGGCTTATCACCCACAGACAGATGGCCAGTCATATAGAACAATTCAGACCCTTGAGGATATGCTCCGTGCTTGTGTATTAGATTTTAAGGCTCAATGGGATGAGGCCTTACCGTGGACGTGGCGAGGATTCGTTAGAGTTTTCGTTAGTTAGTATCGTGTGAGCATTGTGTGACCCCTATTGTATTATCTTGTGCTAACAAATTGTTTTGCAGCATTATGCCACCTCGTAAGCGACCAGTAAACGGCAATCCCACAGCTAGTAACAGTGAGTTCACAGGGCCAGTCCAAGAGGACATCCCCGAGAACACCGTGCCAAATCAGTTCCAACAGATGATGCAAGCTATGCTAGATCAACAGCGTCAGGCTAACGAGAATCAAGCTAGATTGCAAGAACAGATGCTTAAGAAAGATGAGGATCATGCTAGGGAATTGCAAGATATGCAGAGGCAACTCCTAGAGGTGTTACAGAGGAGGCCTGAGCCTGTGCAGGCCCAACCAGCTATTGTGATCAATCAGAGGGAGCATGACCCTAATGCACTATTTGAGAAGTTCAGGAAGAGAGGTCCAAAGGAATTTCTTGGATCAGAGGACCCACTAGCTGCAGACGATTGGCTGGAGCACACGGAGAACATCTTTGAGATCTTCCAGTGCACAGGAAGAGAAAGGGTCCAGCTTGCAACATCCCTCTTCACCGGTTCAGCAGATATTTGGTGGAGGACAGTGAGGGAAGAATACAGGCACATGCCAGATGCAGTGGCATGGTGTCGCGACCCCGGACCGAGGCCGCGGCGGTTAGTTAAAAATTTTGAAAGATTAAAAGACCTCCCACAGGTTCCCGCGGTGAGGGTTCCAAACAATCACGCATGGAACAACCCACTCACACGATCAAGTATGCGGAAGCGCGTGGCAAATCACATCTTATCATAACATGTCACAATAGGAAACATAATGACATCAAGACATAATATCAGAATGAAACATAACAAGGCATTCTCATAATTCAAGTTGTAAAGTTAACAAAATAAGTTAAGGTATTACACTTCCCAAATAAGAGGCCAACATAGGCCAATACAATACCAAAAGTATATCAAAACCCCAAAAAGTGATCCAACGGAACTCATGCACCACCCCAACGTCTAGATGACGTCATCGGGTTGCCACTCACGGGCTAGGTTGGGCCCAACGGCCGCCTCCTGGCACTCCTCCTCAAAGGGAGGGTCTCCTGCACCTGGACACCACAATACAAGCATCAAACACAACGGTTTGGCAAGAAATCATTTTAAGTGAAAGCATGTAAAACATCGTTTAATCAAGAACATAAAGAAACACTTTGTAAATCGAAGACAAACTAACATGAATGCATACATATATATCATGAATAGTAAATCCACATAGAGCCCATCCTTTCTCTATCATTTATAATGAAAAGAGCAAGCACGCACGACAAGCACGAATATACATAATATAGCACGACACGATTCCCACAAATACGGGGATTTCCGGCCGCGGAACCGGACACGCACGATGTGTAATAAATACACTACTAATCTGCAGTTAGTTCACATGTTTAAGGACCCCCAGACAGTGGATCAGACTGAAAGGGCAGTCCAAGCTCTGTGGTGTTCACTAGAATTCATGAATGCACAAAACACGCGAAACACGATTCAAACATATCGAAAATAGAGGGGGAAATCACTTGTCACGACAAGACAAGGCACGACTAGCACAATGCATAATATATATGCTCACAACTTATAGAAGTGATCCCCATTTGATACTTGAAACACATCTTGAAACATATCTTGGAAATACTTGATTTCAAAACGAGTACACTATATTTACTTGAAGTATCAAAACAGAGTTCAAAACGCGATAATTTGTCAAGTACGTACTTAGGCTATTCAATGACTCTTGGGTGATTGGAACTCTGTTGTTAAAATCTAATAATTGGTGTCCCCGAAGTTGCTTCGTATCTTGGAGTTCCAATCACGCAATGTCAGGTTAAAGTCCACAACATAGCCTAGTTTTTCTTTTCCAATCCTTAAAGGTGCATGAATGGGTTAAAATTTCTAAACAGGCTCTTTCCCAAAAAATTCAGGCAGCAGGCAGTTCGCTCGAGCGAACCAGGGGTCGCTCGAGCGGACAGCTTGCTGTCTGCGCCCGGACCAGGCAGTGGCCTGGTCGCTCGAGCGGACCCATGGTTCGCTCGAGCGAACAGGCTTCTGCCTGCGCTCATGCCAGGCAGGGGCCTGGTCGCTCGAGCGGACCCATGGTTCGCTCGAGCGAACAGGCTTCTGCCTGTGCTCGCTGAGTGCAGATATTGCACTCCTACTACATGGTCCACATGTCCATTCTTTTCTTCCTTTCTTTTAAACAATCTTTCACTCCAATTAGCAAACTAAATACATGATTAACCATGCTATCAAGGTTCACATTGGGGCATTCATTTCAAACTTAATCAAAGCATTAACAAAGAACCCATTTCACAATACTTGAAACCCATTCATCTCTAAACAAATCCAAACTTCAACAAAACAAGACCCATTTCAAAGATATGAAATTCTGAAAGTGTGGAAGGACATTAGATATGCTTGCATTGTCTAAAACAAGATCATAACATGAAAACCTAATAAATCAAAACATTAATACCAAATGCAAATCCAAGACACACATGTACAACCACTTAAATGAATCACTTGCCTTAGCCAAATAAACACAAGATCTTTCTTCAAGCACTCCAAATCAAAGGCCAATCCAAGAACTACAAAAGCCCATGAAATCCATTCAAAAACTCACCCAAAAACACAACCCAACAACCCATTTCGAAATGGTTGCTACAAGTTAGAAAAACAAGATCTTTGGAGGTAGAAGAAACTCCATTAAAGAGATGGGTTGAAGCTCTTACCTAGAGATGCCCAAACAAGGAGTGAAGAAGAAAATGGAGATCCTTCCCACCAAGAAACTTCAAGAAAATTGCATCAATGGAAAGCTTAGCTTGAGAGGAAGAAGATGATGGTTTTAGAATTTCATTTGGAGTCTCCTAGCTCAAGCATTCAAGGGAAGAAGAAGAAGAGGGGAAAAGAGGGGTTTTTCCCAGCCCTAAGTTTAGAAAAATTGCAGAGATTTGTAGAATGGAGAGGAAGAGAAGGGAAAGGAGGTTAAGTGATTGCAAGATGGGACCCATTAGAACTAATTCTTGTATCAAGGAAAACATGAACTTGCGGGCCTCGGATGAAGTCGACGAAGAAGGATAAAACGATCCTCGAAATATCTAGTTTTCAAAAAGTATATTTTTGACATGGTTTTGGGACCTCGAAAATCGTGTCCAGATTTGAGTGTGAAAAGGCTATTTTACCCTTTTGGCCAAAACTTGATTTTCTAGGCTTCAAACACAAATGAGCTAAACATGAAACTTGCACATAATCATAAAACCAATCGAATGAGATGAAAATCACGATTAACACACAACCAAACACAATCTTCCCACGCTTGCACGTACACCCAGGCCTTCCTGAGTGAGCCTAATAAACACTAAACGTTCTCGAACTCCCCCAAAGCTAAAAACCATGACTAAACTAATCACATTCTAACCCACGATAACTAAACTCAAACAAGACTAAGTACACACTAAGCAAACACTATTGGGTTAATCCTGGGTTGGGGTTTGACACATGGGCTAGTTTCAAGAGGCAGTTTGGGGACAAGTATGTGCCCACTCATATCAGGAGGCAGAAGGTAGTGGAATTTTAGCAGCTTGTTTAGGGGCAACATGTCAGTCCTCGAATACCTCACTAAATTCGAGAGATTGTCAAGATATGCTCCTGAACTAGTGGACACTGTTGAAAAGAAGATAGCTAAGTTCCTTGAAGGACTGAATCCCATCATTGAGCGGGATGCTACCAGGGTTGTACCACCTACAACCTTCGAAGAGGCAGTCAAGAGGGCTTACAAATTTGAGAACTTCCACCATAAGATCCTCAAACTCCAGGGTAAGGGACAGCAGCAGCAACAGAGCAATCAGCAGAGGAACCATCAGCACAAGAGGCAGAGGCAAGAGCAGAATGTGCAGAATCCTTTGGTGTGTACACATTGTGGGAAGAACCACGAGAGTGCCCAGTGTCGTACCATCACTGGGGCATGCTTCAGATGTGGTTCCATGGCTCATCAGATGAGGGACTATCCAAGGCAGAATAGACAGAATCAACAGCAGCAAGGGGCACAGCGTCCAGCACAACCTTAGAATGCAATAGTTGTGCAGAACCAGGCTAGACCTCTTCAGCAGCAAGCCCCACAGCAGCAGTATAGGCCACAGCAGCAGCAGCAAGCCCGTCAGCAAGGACAGAATCAGAATCAACGTCCTCCACAACAGAATAGGAATGCAGGCAGGCCACAGCAAGCTCAGAATAGGCCATAGCAGAGAGGACAGATTTAAGCGGTCCACAGAGCTGATGCAGAGGCAGCTGGAGATGTTGTGGAAGGTACACTTCTTGTTTGTGGATTCCAAGCTAGGGTTTTGTTTGACCCTGACTCTACCCACTCTTTTATCTCTCCCAGATTTGCAAAGTTGACTGATATGCATGCTAGAGATATAGATTTCCTATTGACTGTGGCTACTCCCATAGGTAAAGAAGTTATATGTAGGACTTTTTACCCTAGTTGTTCAGTCATGATAGGAGGGTTAGAGTTACCAGCAAATCTCATTTCATTGGAGATGTTCGATTTTGATGTCATCCTAGGGATGGACTGGTTAGCAGGGTACCATGCTACAACGGATTGTTTCCATAAGACCCTCACCTTCAAATTAGAAGAGACACCAGCAGGAGTACTGTTTCGAGGAGACAGGAGTAATCCTAGTACAGGGTTTATTTTAGCGTTGAAGGCTGATAGACTTCTGAAGGGTGGATGTGAGTCCTATTTGGCGTTTATCACGGAGGATAAACGGTCCCAAGGGGTGGAGGATATCCCAATTGTTTGGGAATTCCCGGATGTTTTCCCGGAGGAGATTCCAGGTTTACCACCCATTAGAGAGATTCATTTCACTATCGAGCTAGTACCAAGGACTGCTCCTATATCCATTGCACCTTATAGAATGGCTTCGGCGGAATTGGGAGAATTGAAAGCACAATTGCAAGAATTGTTGGACAAAGGTTTTGTAAGACCTAGTGTTTCGCCATGGGGAGCTCCGGTATTGTTCGTCAAGAAAAAGGACGGTTCAATGAGAATGTGCATAGATTACCGGAGATTGAATCAAGTGACCATCAAGAACAGGTATCCTTTGCCAAGGATAGATGAACTGTTTGATCAGTTACAGGGTGCTTCTTACTTTTCGAAGATTGATTTGAGATCTGGTTACCACCAGCTTAGAGTCAGAGAGTCAGATGTATTGAAGACGACTTTCCGGACTAGATATGGGCAATATGAGTTTTTGGTCATGCCATTTAGATTGACAAATGCACCAGCAGTGTTCATGGCATTGATGAACAAGATATTCGCAGAGTACCTAGATCAGTTTGTAGTGGTGTTCATTGATGACATTTTGGTGTACTCCAAAACCAAAGAAGAGCATGAAGAGCACTTGAGGATAGCCTTATAGCTTCTGAGAGAGAACCAGCTGTATGCAAAACTCAATAAATGTGAATTTTGGCTGGAACAAGTAGCATTTTTGGGGCACATTATCTCCAGAGAAGGCTTGTCAGCGGATCCATCGAAGATTGAGGCAGTGGTACAGTGGGAAAGACCGAAGAATGTGTCAGAAAGTAGGAGTTTTCTGGGATTGGCAGGCTATTATCGGAGGTTTGTACAGGGGGTTTCGTCGATTGCGTCACCTTTGACGAAATTGACAAGGAAGAATGTGACATATGTATGGTCAGACAAGTGTGAAGTTAGCTTCCAAGAGCTTAAGAAGAGACTAACCACAGCACCAGTCCTTACTTTGCCATCCGGAAGCGGCGGTTTCACCATCTTTACCGATGCTTCGAACATTGGACTTGGTTGCGTGTTGATGCAAGAAGGGAAAGTGATAGCTTATGGATCCCGTCAGTTGAAAGATCATGAGAAGAACTATGCAACACATGATCTTGAGTTAGCAGCGGTTGTTTTCGCATTGAAGATGTGGAGACATTATCTCTATGGAGAGAAATTTGAGGTTCACTCCGATCACCGCAGCTTACAGTACCTGTTCTCACAGAAGGAATTGAACATGAGGCAGAGAAGATGGATGGAGTATATCAAGGATTATGATTTTCCAATCAAATATCATCTAGGGAAGGCAAATGTAGTTGTTGATGCTTTGAGCAGGAAATCAGTAGGCATGGCTAATCTCAGTGGCACATGTATCTTTGAGCAATTTAAGGAGTTGAGAATAGACTTGCAGCCGCTTGAGAAGGGTGTTTTGTTAGCCAACATGTCAGTGTCAGAACATTCTTTCATCCAGAAGATTAAAGGCAGTCAGTTGCAAGATCCAGAGTTGGCCAAGATTTCAGAGCAGATAGCAGATCGTCTTGACTTTCGCATTGTAGATGGAGTTTTGTACTTCCGTGACCATCTGTGTGTGCCTAACATTGAAGATTTGAGGAATGACATCATGACCGAAGCTCACAGTACGAGGTATTCTGTGCATCCAGGCAGCACGAAGATGTATCAGAATTTGAAGGGCAGACTTTGGTGGAATAACATGAAGAGAGAGATAGCAGCATTCGTTTCTCGGTGTATGGTATGTCAGTTGATAAAGGCAGAGCACCAGAAGCCTCCAGGGTTGTTGCAACCGTTGGAGATTCCGGAATGGAAATGGGAGCATATAACCATGGACTTCATTTCTGGATTACTGAGGACTAGCAGAGGAAATGACGCTATCTGGGTCATTGTGGACCGTCTCACCAAGTCAGCTCATTTCATTCCGATGAAGACTGGGAAGAAGATGCATATGCTACCATTGGCAGAGTTGTTTGTTAGTGAGATTGTCAGCAGACATGGTCAGCCAGTTTCCATCACATCTGATAGAGACAGCAGATTCGTCTCAAGATTTTGGAAAACACTGCATGAGTCTATGGGTACAAGATTACAGTTCAGTACAGCTTATCACCCTCAGACAGATGGCCAGTCAGAGAGGACAATTCAGACTCTTGAGGATATGCTCCGTGCTTGTGTGTTAGACTTCAAAACTCAATGGGACGAGGCTCTACCTTTGTGTGAGTTCGCGTACAACAACAGCTACCACTCGAGCATTGGAATGGCGCCTTTCGAGGCATTGTATGGCAGAAGGTGTAGGACACCTGTGTGTTGGGAAGAGGTTGGTACCCGCAGTTTCCATGGACCGACAATGGTAAGTGAGACCAGTGACAAGGTTAAGCAGATTCAGGCACGTCTGGAAGTGGCCCGGAGTAGACAGAAGAGTTATGCAGATTCTCACAGAAGGGACTTACAGTTCAAAGAAGGAGACAAGGTTTTCTTGAAGGTATCACCTACTAGGGAACATTGAGATTTGGGCAGAAAGGCAAGTTGTCAAGGAGATACATTGGACCTTATAACATTGTGAGCAAGATTGGTGAAGTGGCTTACCACCCGAGCTTTCCGGCGTACATAACGTCTTCCATGTATCTATGTTGAAGAAGTACGTCCCCGATCCTTCACATGTACTCCAGCATGAGCCGTTAGAGATCAGAGAAGATGCTACTTATGTTGAGAAGCCTATTTGGATCATCGATACCAAAGAACAAGAATTGAGGACACGGACTATTCAGTGGGTAAAGGTACTTTAGGAGAACCATGGGCCGGAAGAGGCAACATGGGAATTGCGAGACCAAGTGCAGAAGAAGTACCCACATCTCCTACCTGAGGTGAGTTTTGTGTTTTATTTGGATGACCAAATATCCTAAGGGGTGGAGGATGTAAGACCCCGACCCGAGTGACCTCGATTAGTGTTAATTAAGATGTGTGTTAGCTCTAAGCGTGTTTAGTGTTATTTGGTTTAGTTTTGTCGCGACCCCGGACCGAGGCCGCGGCATTAAAGTGAGATTAAGATTATTTGAAAGATGATTAAACCTCCCACAGGTTCCCGCGGTGAGGGTTCCAAACAAACACACATGGAACAACCAACTCACATGATCAAGTATGCGGAAGCGCATGGCAAATCACATCTTAACAAGTCATGACAGAATATAGACATAATGTCATCAAGACTAAATATCAGAATGAAAACATAACGAGGCATTCCCATAATACTTCAAGTTGTAAAGTTAACAAAGTATATTAAGTTATTACACTTCCCAAAATAAGAGGCCAACAAAGGCCAATACAATTCCAAAAGTATATAAAAACCCAAGAGGTGATCCATCGAAACTCATGACCCATCCAAACGTCTACATGACGTCGTCGGGTTGCCACTCACGTGCTAAGGCAGGCCCAACGGCCTCCTCCTCGCACTCCGCCTCAAAGGGAGGGTCTCCTGCACCTGATCACCAAAATACAAGCATCAAACACGACGGTTTGGCAAGAAATCATTTTAAGTGAAAGCATGTAAAACAAGGTTTAATCGAGAATATACTGAAATACTTTACTGAACGTAAAACAATACTTACGAAACACTTTTCTAAATCGAAGACAAGCTAACATGAATGCATAACATATATATCATGAATCGTAAATCCACAAAGAGCCCATCCTTTCTCTACCATTTATAATGGAAAGAGTAAGCACGCACGACAAGCACGAATATACATAATATAGTACGACACGATTCCCACAAATACGGGATTTCAGACCGCGGAACCGGACACGCACGATGTGTAATAAATACACTACTAATTTGCAGTTAGTTCACATGTTTAAGGACCCCCAGACAGTGGATCAGACTGAAAGGGCAGTCCAAGCTCTGTGGTGTTCACTTGAGTTCATGAATGCACAAAACACGCTAAACACGATTCAAACATATTGAAAATAAAAGGGGAAATCACTTGTCACGACAAGACGAGGCACGACTAGCAAAATGCATAATATATATGCTCACAACTTATAGAAGTGATCCCCATTTAATACTTGAAACACATCTTAGAACGAGCTTGCAAACTTGATTTCAAAACGAGTACACGATGTAACTTGCAGTCTTAAATCAACGCTTAAAACACGATAATTTTATCAAGTACATACTTAGGCTATTCATTGACCATTGGTTGATTGGAACTCTATGTTTAAAATACAAGGATTGGTGTCCCCGAAGTTAGTGCATAGCATGGAGTTCCATTCACACAATGTCTATTTAAAGTCCTTAACATAGCCTAGTTTTCAAATTTTAAAAGAGAAAGCAAATGGGCAAAAATCTGCATAAACAGTAAAAATCTCAGTGTGCCTGGTCGACCGCGCCCTTGGCCGGTCGACCGCGTACACTGTGAGCCCGGTCGACCGGCCAAGTCCCGGTCGACTCAAAGTTGTAACTTTTAATCCATGAATAGTGTTTTTCAGGTTCCAGAGAACCTGACCCTGTGTCGCCGGTCGACCGCGTGAACTGCGAAAACAGTAAATCCCGCAGTTCAGCAGGTCCTCCAACTGGGACAAAAATCCAGTGTCCCCGGTCGACCGCGCCCTTGGCCGGTCGACCGCGTACACTGCTGAAATCAGAACCCAGTTCAGATTTCTGCAGTGCACTGGTCCTTCTTTCATTCCTTTCTTTTCTACAATCTTTCCAACCTAATTAGCAAACTAACTACATGAATGAAACATGCTATCAAGGCTCACATTGGTACATTATTTCAAACTTAAATCAAGTAATAAACCTAGAATCCATTTCATAAACCTTCAAACCCTTTCTTGTCAAAACAAATCCAAACTTCAACCAAAACAAGACTCATTTCAAAAATATGAAATCTAAAAGTTTGGAAAGCTATTAGACATGCTTGTATTATCTAAAATAAGATCACAATCATGAAAACCTAATAAATCAAAACATTAATACCAAATACAAATCCAAGAACACACATGCACAACAACTTAAATAGATCACTTGCCTTAGCCAAATGAACACAAGATCCTCTTCAAGCACTCCTAACCAAAGGTCAAGCCAAGAACTACAAAATACCCATGAAATCCATTCAAAACTCACCCAAAAAATGCAACCCAACAACCCATTTCGAAATAGGGGTTACAAGTTAGAAAAACATGATCTCTAAGAGTAGAAAGAACTCTATTGAAGAGATGGTTGAAAGCCCTTACCTAGAGGTGCCCAAACGAAATGCAAAGAAGGAAATGGAGATCTTTCCCACCAAGAAACCTCAAGAAAAATGGTATCAATAGCAAGCTTGAGATGAGAGGAAGAAGATGGTGGTTTTAGAAATTTATTCGGAGTCTCCTAGCTCAAGCATTCATGAAGAGAAGGAGAAGGGAAAAGGGGTTTTTCAACCTAGGGCAAGAAAAAGTTGCAGGATTTTGTAGAATGGGGAAAGAAGGAGGGGAAAGTGACTTTAGAGCTTGTAAGTGGGTCCCTTAGGTGCAAATCTTGCATGAGTCAAAACATGATCTTGTGGGCCTCAAATGAAGTCGACGAAGAAGGATAAAACGATCCTTGAAATATCTAGTTTCCAAAAAGTATATTTTTGACATAGTTTTGGGATCTCGAAAATCGTGTCCAGATTTGAGTGTGAAAAGGCTATTTTACCCTTTTGGCCAAAACTTGAGTTTCTGGGCTTCAAACACGAATGAGTTAAACACGAAAGTTGCACATAATCATAAAACCAATCAAATGAAATGAAAATCACGATTAACACAAAACCAAATACAATCTTCCCACGCTTACACGTACACCCAGGCCTTCCTGAGTGAGCCTAGTAAACACTAAACGTTCTCGAACTCCCCAAAACTATAACCATGACTAAAACTAATCACATTCTAACCCACGATAACTAAACCCAAATCAAGACTAAGCACACACTAAGCAAACACTATTGGGTTAATCCTGGGTTGGGGTTTGACAAGTTTGGTTTAGAATAGCTTTGTTATAGCTTTGGGGATTTTTTAGTGTCTTGGTTAGTAGTGGGGCCCTTTGGGGGTTCCTTGTTTATGAATTTACGTGTACTTGGGGTTTAATCTTGGTTTTCTTGGTTTGTATTTTATCCCGTTTTGTTTATCTCGTTAATACCTTCAACTTTCATGTTGATCCCGTTCCCGTTCGAAACCCTGAAACTTGACTTTTCTAGCTTCAAGGGCAAAACAGTACTTTTACACCAAATCTGTACCAAATTATTGTTATTCCCGAAACCCGCGAAACATATACTTTTTGGAAATTAGATATTTCGACGATCATTTCTTCCTTCTTCGTCGATTTCATCCGAAGTCCCGAAAACCACTATTTCAGCCCAACAAGGTTACTAGTTGGTGGAGCCCACTTGTGTTGCTTATAAAAGGGAGCTCATCTCCCTCCTTTTCTCCTTTTTCCAGCAACTTTCCTTGAGCCTAGGGTTTCCCTTTCTTCTTCTTGATTTTCTATCATCAAGACATCACCAAGCTTGCACCAACATCTGAAAGGATTTCATCATCTTCTTCACCACTTCAAGAGCTCTCCATTGGTACCATTGGTGAAGAAATCCCATCTCTATAAGATCCTCATTTAGCTTGCCTTGCTCATTTGGAGCACAATTTGGTAAGCTCTCTCCCTAATCTTCTAGATTTGTGTTCTTCTAGCCTTAGAGAAGCTACATTTTCATTATTGAAAGCTTTCTCTTCTCCTTCATTGTTTTGACCCATTTTAGGGTTTGTTTTGGGGGTTTTTGTAGAGATTGTGTTCTTGACTTGCAAGGTTGCTTAGGAGCTTGATTTCCTTTGATTTAAGACCCAAGGCAAGTGGATGATTTGATACTTTTATCTTTGAATGAGTTTTGATGAAATGCATTTATGTTTTCACCTAATATTTTGTGATATTAATGGCTTGTTTAGATTTGAAATAAATGCTTACATTGGCTCTTGTTAGCTTGTCAAATCCATGTTTTGGATTGTTCGTCAGGTTTAAGAAAGGAAGAGAAAAGATTGGAAAATGGGTAGACCCATTGAACAGCTGTAACAGAACCTGGGTTCTGTTACGCAGTTCACGCCGTCGATCGGCCAAGGGCCAAGGTCGACCGGGGACACTGGAACAGGTCCCCTGTTGGAAGACCTGTTGCACTGTGGGAACTGCTGTTGCGCAGTTCACGCAGTCGACCGGCCAAGGGGCTCGGTCGACCGGCGACACAGGGTCAGGTTCCCTGGAACCTGACCAAAACACTATTCCTGCATTTTTATTTACAACTCCCGGTCGACCTCGCCCTTGGCCGGTCGACCGAGCCCACTGTGTACGCGGTCGACCGGCCAAGGGCCAGGTCGGCCGGCCCAACTAGAAAACCTGCTGAAAAAATAGATTTTTGCCCTATGTTAGATGGACTTTGGGTGGAACTTAGTGACCCTTTTGTGGGCCCGTTTGACTTCTTTTGAGGATGGTTGAACCGACATTTCCTCATGGTTAATCCGGTTGTATCGGTACTTAACCTAATTCAATCTTGAACGGTACGGAACGACGGGATATCCTTTCTTTTATCTAAACGCGAAATTGGTTTGGTTGGATATCGCGAATCCGTTTTCCTTTCGATGACTGAGTAAGTTGTAAGGTATTACTAGATTAATATTGTGCTTAGGATCCCATCCCTATTATGTTTTGTTTATTTAAAATTCGGTTAAATTTTGAATACCTAAGGTGTATAAAGAGCCTGAAATGTCTCCAAACTCAAGGAGTACCAAGTGATCATTACAATCGACATACGGGGTCCTTATTCACTTGATTTATATCGAATCCCGATACTTGTCCCGAATTTCAAGAAATGTGATTTATCATTCCCGAAAACATTGAATTTGTAACTAGAGCTTTAGCTAGCCCCGATATGCACTTCCCGTTTGAAAATGAAATTAGTGCTTTTGAGCACCCCGTCCTGCTCGTTTATTTAAGTGCATTACATATGATTTGTACGTGTCTTGTTTTACATGATTTGACCTATGAGTCGGCACCACTAAACTTGGCTTTCCTTGCCGGTTTGATCTACCGACTTGGAGACCCTTTCCCGTCCCGCCAGCTGCAGTCTTGGATCCCGCTACCCGGTTATTACCGTGGTCTTGTCTCGATACCTGGTTCGCTACCGTGGTCCCGTCCCGTATTATAGTATGTATATGTATATGTTACTTATGTTGCATCTCCTCACTTCGGTGACTGAGACAACATCCCGATATGCTCATGTCACTTCGGTGATAGAGGACTTAGCTATGTGTGGTTGCCATCTTGTCTGTTGCCCGTTTCCTTGGATACCTTACATGTTTTATATTGCATATGTATTTGAACAAATGTTTCTCTTGTTTTTTGAAACTATTGCTTTGACATGTTTAAATGTTTTCCAAGTTAATTTCTTTATTATTATGTCTTTTCACCCGTTTGCCAAACCGTCGTGTTTGACCCTTTGCTTTGGTGCTCAGGTCCCGTTCTTGGTCTCCCCGAGGAGGAGCACGAGGAGGCGGTCGGAGAACCGCAACGTCTAGTTGAGTGGCACGCCGATGATGTCATCTAGACATTCGGGTGCTTGAGCTACGTAACATTTTGGGGATAATGACTAACCATTCTTTTGGGGAACTTGTTATTTTATTTATATTGGCCTTTGTTGGCCTCTATTTTTGGGAACAATGTAATTAAACTATAATGTTGTAAACCTTAACTTTCTTTTGGGGTTATAACTTTAATGATCATTGCTCATTTTGATACTAGTATGAAACATGCGTTAATCTTGTATATTGGACATGAATGTATGAAATAGATTTGCTACACGCTTCCGTACATAAAAGAAATATTCATGTTGATGTGATATCGTCACCGCGGACACCTGTGGCAAATCGCGTGTACGAGTGGCATCATTCTTGATGGACTCGTATACGTCTTGGGTTTTAAATTTAATACATACATACACATTCTTAAATTAGTGTCCCGATCCCGGATCAGGCCCGGTGACCCGATCCGGGGTCGCGACAAATATGAAGAGAGAAATTACAGCATTTGTGTTCTGATGCATGACTTGTCAATTGATTAAGGCAGAACATAAAAAACCAGCAAGTCTTTTGCAACCGTTAGAGATTCCTCAGTGGAAATGGGAACATCTTATGATGGATTTTGTCTTGAATTTACCGACGACTAGCAGAGGAAACAATGACATATGGGTTATAGTTGACCGACTGACGAAGTCTGCACGTTTCATTCCGTTGAAGACAGGAAAGAAGATGCAAATGTTATCACTAGCACAAACGTTTGTTAACAATATCGTTAGCCAACATGGTCAACCAGTCTCCATCACATTAGACAGAGATAGCAGATTTGTCTCGAGGTTCTGGAAGACTCTGCATGAGTCCATGGGTACAAAACTTCAATTTAGCACGGCATATCACCCACAGACAGATGGACAGTCAGAAAGGACCATCCAGACGTTGGAAGACATGCTTAGAGCTTGTGTGCTTGACTTCAAAACTCAGTGGGACGAAAGTCTACCTCTTTACAAATTCTCATATAACAACAGTTACCACTCGAGTATAGGAATGACACCTTTCGAAGCACTATATGGAAGGAGATACAGAACCTCAGTATGTTGGAAAGAGGTCGGAGAACGCAGCTTTCATGGACTAAGACCAATGAGAAAGTCAAACTCATTCATGAGCGTTTGAAGACTGCGAGAAGCCGACAGAAAAGTTATGCAGATGTTCGGAGAAAGGACATACAGTTTCAAATAGGAGATAAAGTATTTTTGAAAGTGTCACCCACTAGACAAACCTTGAGGTTCGGTCAGAAGGGTAAACTGTCAAGAAGATTCATTAGACCGTATGAGATCCTGAGTCGTATTGGCGACGTGGCTTAGAGACTTGCCTTACCGCCAGAACTTTCTGGTGTGTACAATGTGTTTCACGTCTTTATGTTGAAGAAATATGTTTCGAACCCCTCACATGTGCTAAGACATGAGCCATTAGAGATTCGGGAAGATGCCACTTATATTGAGAAACCGGTCTAGATCAATGACAGGAAAGAGCAAGAATTGAGGAATCGAACAATTCATTGGGTAAAAGTACTTTCGGAGAATCACAAACTGGAAGAAGCTATTTGGGAATTGCGTGATAAGATTCAGAAGAAGTGCCCGCACTTGCTACCAGAGGTTAGTGTTCATTTGGAGGACCAAATGCCTTTAAGGGGTGGAGGATGTCAGGCCCCGACCCAGGTTTAGTATATTTTATTATTATTTTAGCTGTGATTAGTTTTTAAGCGATATTAGGGGATAATTAGTTTGAGATTTTAGTTAGATTAGAATTTTGAATAGTTTTGGGGAATTTTGAGCCCGTTGAGTCTGGTTTGACAGGGCCCTGGGTGGCCCGTGTGACGCGTGTTAATGTGGGGATTTGATTTATTTGAATTTTGAAAAATATGGATTTCGAAAATTTTGAATTTTTTATTTTGATCCCAGCAACTTTCATGTTTGTTCTGTTTGCATTCAAACTCCTAAAATTGCGTTTCTCGAGAAAAAAGGGGCAAATTTGTCTTTTTACACTAAATCTATGCATAAATTTCGAACTTTGAAAATCATTAGGAAAATATACTTTTTGAAAACTAGATTTCTCGACGATCATTTTTCTCTTCTTCGTCAATTTCATTCGGGACCCACAAATAGTAGATCCAGCCATGTGAAGATTTCAAAGCCAATGGGGCCCACCCCCTCAACTTAAAACCCAAAACACACGTTGAGTTCTCTTCTTCCCTACATATTCCTACAACAAACCTGAAGAAGACTCCTCTCCTC
The DNA here is from genome assembly GCA_003546025.1 of Camphora micrantha. Classification (NCBI taxonomy): domain Eukaryota; kingdom Viridiplantae; phylum Streptophyta; class Magnoliopsida; order Laurales; family Lauraceae; genus Camphora; species Camphora micrantha. The sequence goes on along the minus strand of QPKB01000032.1, from coordinate 20,309 downwards.
CTCTCACCTTCTCTTTCTTCTTGCATGTCAATGGGATTGAGCCTAACTTGAAAAATGAATTTCACCATCTTCATCTTCAACCTCCAAGCTTTCTAACCATACTATTTTTAAGGAATTTCAGCTGGGTACATCATCTTCTTCAAGCTTTTCTTCTTGATTGAACCACCTAGAGGTAAGCCATTGCTATCCTTTTGCAACCATGAGTTCTCTAGGCCCTTGAGAAGTTTTCCTTTATGCATGAAAGGAAACTCTTTGAGAGTTCCTTTGTTTTCTAAAATCTTATGGTTTTTAGTGGGTTTTTCATGGGGTTTTTGGTGTAGGTTTGGAGTTGAGCAGAGAAATGAGTATTTGGATTGTGTTTAGCAGCCATTTGATCTTAAGGCAAGTTAATAATTAGATAAAAAGATGCAAGCAATTTAATTTCTTGATTTCTCACAAATTCTAAAAATTTTGGACTCTTCTATTATTACTATGCATTTCCTCTACAATCAGTTAGCTAACTTTCTGAAATATCTTGTTGTGATCTATGATTATTTTCTATTATGAATTGTGAAAAGCATATGGATTCTTCTTCTGGTAATGAGTGACCTTCGGAGTTTTTGATTTAATGGAAGCTTGTTTGTATTAGACTATTTTTGAAATTTGAAATGAATGATGATAATGTGGTTGAATGGAAGTTTTGATTGGAAGGAGATGGTTAGAATAGTGTAGAGAAGATGGAAATGAAAAGAGGAGAGATGGTATCAGAATATAGAAATTTTGAACTGGGCGAAACAGCCAGCGAGCTGGTCGCTAGAGCGAACATGGCACTGCCTATTGAAAAATATTGCTGAAACCCATCTACTCAAGGGAACTATGTGTCAGTTTCAGCGAATGAGTTTCTAGAATGGCTCGCTCGAGTGAGCATGTGTCTGCTCGAGCGAACATGGTATTGTCTGACGAAAGTGGGAGACAAAGGCCCGTCCGCTCAAGCGAACGTTTTGTGGATCGAGCGAATGAAGCTCTGGGAGATTCCGCTCGAGCGAACCCTCATCCGCTCGAGCGAACCTGGGCACGGTTCAGGGTGTTTTTCCTGTGCCCTGTTGATAACCAATTATAGAGTATTATTTTTATAAGGCTTCGTGGAAGCGAATAAGACATTCAGACCATGTTCTCCTTGTTGGGATTTGTGTATGCCCTAAAGCCCACTGTCTACACTCACATCTCTGTTACTGGATATTTACTGGTTATTTATTACAATTATTCTTTTCTCTTACTGCATGTATATATGTATGTTTGTGTAAGGTCCATTGTTTCTAGTAAATGACTTTGGTGTGTAGTGTCTACTCACAAACAGGTTTGAGTCATGGACACTTGAAACAATAAACTGGTTCATAACTGAGAGATGGAATTGGGCACTTCACCTTGGTATAAGTTATAGTGAGATACTATCCTGTATTCAGGGTGACTTACCTTAGTCACGGGAGGCTTTTCCGGATTTATCTCATTAGTGCATGTGTCATGCATTGAACAGGACCATAGTAGGTGTGATCTCTAAAATAGTACTATCACTGAGAGAGATCAAGTTACCTTATGCTATTGAGTGACCAGTGCTCTTAATCTTGAGCATATGTGGATGAACTGACAAAGTCGAGTTCTTGTGCTTTAATTCACTATGGGTGAGATCCTGTTCATGGGTTGACAGCTTTGTGTTTTGGGTACTCGAGCTTGATTAATTGGGACGTGCAGATGCAATAAAGAATTTATGCCATCTTGTGATGGAGTGATCGTCCCCTTAGAATTATCCAATTAATCATCAAAATCTAAGATCTTAGTATATGGATGTTACATATGGATATTGAACTTGTGGGTCGCTCCCTGGACCAAGAGAATGATATCCTGATGATGATTAAGTCAAGGATATGAAGTTCTAAGGTTGAGATATAATCGAGAAGGTTGATAGTACATCGGATAACCAGACTTGATTATGGATGTTACATAGAAGGGCATTTCAGTCATTTCACTTAGTAGGTCAAAGACGAATGTCATTTCCTAACGAGCTTAATTCATATTTAATATTTGTCCTTGGAGTGCAACCATAACTCTTTAGTGGAATGAGTTAGGGTTAAAGTGATCTTAATGTTGCTATGGGGTTAGTATGGACATTTCGGTCATTTTGGGAGCCAAGGGCAAATATGTCTTTTGGTCTCTTCTCTAGCCACTTTCCTATATTGGCATGGTTTGCTAATTTGTTTATATGATATGTGGTTGAATTATTTTTGTGGAAAAATATTTTTTTGAGTTTAAATTCAAATAGGCTTTTGAAGGCATACATGAATTTAACTCTAGCTAAATTATTGACTTGTGGGCCATGGTGTGTTTATCTATCTTGTGGGCCAGCCATAAAGGGGGTCCCTTGTGTGAGGTTTCCAATCTTTAGTAAGTATCTTTACTTGGAAGGTTGGACTCCTCATTGGGTAAGAATTCCTATAGTAAAAGTTTCATAATTGTTTTAGAAACTAATATTAGAAGGTGTTGCACACCTAAGGTAGCTGGTTGCTAATTTTATGGGATGGTCCTCTTAGTTTCCTATTTCTAATTGGAAAGAACTTAGAGGGAAATAACCCATCCATTTATATCTCCCTATTGGACGTCCAAGAGGAAGTGAGAAAAAGTTTTGAGGGAGAAAAAAAACCCTAGGCGTGCAACAAGAGGGAAAAAACCCATTGGGTGTCCACACTCCATGATAGACGCCCATTGCTGGCTTCTTCTTTCATCCTTGAAGAGAGGAAATCAGGTCTAGGTTTTTCCACATATTATAGTTCAGAAAACCACTCAAGGAATCCATAGTTCGATCCCACAATCATAGCCAATCAGATTGGGTTGTGGAATAGAGGAGAAGATCAAAAGGAAGATTACTGTAGAAACTTCCAGCAACTTGTCTTGCTGATTGTAGGCTTGTGATCAGTCCTTTGGAACCTTGGTTTCAGAGATTTGAAGTCTTCATATCAGCAAGGTATTAGTCCTCTCTCATCTCCTTTTATTATTCACTCGTTGATCATGATTTCATGGCGTTATTTTGCATAGATCTATGGCTGATTTGCGCTGCCCAGATCAGAATTTTTAAAATCTATTTTGCTTATTCAAAATCAGCCATGGACGTCCCTTTCATGGGAGTTCAGATCTGAATCGCATAGACTTTCACTCCTATGATATCAAATGGGAAATGTAGGTAAGCCTCACTATGCACTATGTGTCTCAGACATCGGAGATCTTCAGAGGCACCAAACAATGTTTCATAGACCGACGCTATGACATTAATTGTATAATGAGACAATCTTCGGGAGCTCAATCAACCACTGTGTACCACCTCATTCCATATTAGCGAATTTAGTTATAAATCTTCTTATAAATCATTTTGAAATAGAATTGATTGGTTCGTTACTTTCGAAACTATCAGTAAGACTACTCATTTGAATTGTTAATTTTGTCCGTTTGTATTTGTTCGGAGTAGTTCTTCATAACAATTTCTAAAAGTATTGTTATGATTTGATTGGTTTTGATTCAGGTTTTTGTAAGGCACCACTAAGCTTAGGTCACCTAGTTGGGCTGATCACCCGGCTTGGGATCTTTAAAATTATTTGCCAACAGCAGTTTGGATTCTGTTTGTTTGCTCCGGTCATGGCAACGACTCTGTTTTCAGATCCCACGAGTAGTGGCAACGGTTTCTGTCTGTTTGTTCCGGCCATCTTGTATGGCAACGGTTTTTGTCTATGTGCTCTTATTACCTCGGTAAAAGAAGAATATAGTTAAATGTGGTCTGCCAATGTTTTGATTAATTGACGGTTAATTTGAAATATTTTACATATGCAATTCTTTTAATATTACAGAAATGGTTCATTTGATTTATGAAAGTCCGAGATCCTATCCCTAGAGAGGGGGTGAATAGGGTGATCTACACTTTATGACAAATTATGGCCAATTTTAACTTCTTAACAATTAACTAGTCACATGTGATGATTAACAAACAATATGCGGAAGGATAAACAAAACAATCACCACAATGCATTCACCATAACACAATGATTTATAGTGGTTCGGCCTCAATGCCTACATCCACTACCGGCTTGTGATCCAACACCCCACCGGATTTCCACTATTTATGCTTTTCAAAAGGCTAAGCAATAACCTTTACAATATGCTTTCCAAGGCTAAGTAATAACCTAACAATGTTGTTTTTCTAAGCCAAACAACAACCTATCAATGTACTTTTCTAGGCTAAGCAATATCCTCTACACTATGCTTTTCTTAGGCTAAGCAATAACCTTTACAAGAGATGATTTCTCAAATAAGTGTCTACACAAACACTTTAAGAGATTACAATTAAAGCTCAATTTAATTGCCTCTAAAATAGGCGAATAAGAAAGTTAAATTCAACTCACACAACACTCTATGAAATGCTAAGATGAATGCTTATGAAGTGTGTGTGTGTGATAACTTCAATCAAGTTAAAATGAAGGCTCAATTAAAGTATGCTTAATTCATTTTAAAGTTTAAAGCACACAAAGATTTGATTGAAGTGAAATGCAAATCACATGTACAAAATACTAACTTCTTGATGATATGAAAATCAAAAGCTCACAAGTTGTATGAAATTAATTATGTCTAAACATGTGACGCATGTGCAATGCTGTTTTCAAAACAAAAGTTTAACTAAGGTTCAAATGAATGAAAACAACAATATGAATCAACCAAGTAAATGAAACATGTTACAAAAGAAATCAAAGGTTTTGACAAAACATGTTTTATAAAGTTTTAAAACAAACTTGGTTTCAAATCAAGGTGAAGAATGCAATCCAACTTAGATCAAAGATTAAATGAAGAATAGATTCAACACATCATAGTTATCATGCTAAAAATCATTTACCAATAATTTAAACAAAGCATATAACATATGATTAACAAAAAGTAAAGCTTACTTAGAGATTTAACTTCATTAATCCAAGCTTTAGCTTTACTAATGACCCCTTGGTCTCTGTTAATTCATTCCCCTTTTTCTTGCCTCCAAACACCTCAAGGAATTCTCTTTTATCTTCTTTGATCAACAACTTTTTCAAGGGAATGAACCTCATTTTATACTCAAAAAATGAGTTCTGGCGTGTCCCCGGTCGACCTACACTGTACCCTGGTCGACCTGGCCTTAACGGTAAAAAATCTGACCGTTTGAAAAAGTAGCTCAACGGCTCTTTGCTCGGTCGACCCACAGCGTGCGCGGTCGACCGGGTCCATGGGCCCGGTCGATCGAGCACACTGCAGGTCGACCTGGGCCCAGGGACCAAAATTCCCAAAATAGCATATTTCAATGTATTTCTTTGGGGGAACTTTTGGGCCATTAAATCAAGCTTGGAAACATGATTTTAATTCAGTCTAAGTGCTTTTAAAATCATGAAACATAAAAGCATAAAATGATTTGAAAGTTTTAAAACATAGGCTAGCTTGATTCATAAAACTTCTTTTTCAAATTAAATGCATCCAAGATTAAAAACAAAACATGCATAAATCAATAGTTCTACAAGTCTAAAAAACAATGCATGTGTAAATCAAGATTTCAAGTTTTTTTAAATCAATGCATGTGTGAAAATTCAAATGATGATTAAAATGATGATGCATCCATCAAATTGCAATATACAAAATCCCTAACAATCTCCCCCTTTGCAATTTGGTGGCAAACCTTATTCAACACTGGTTTTCACACAAAGTCTTCAGCTCCCCATAGGCTAGACAAGACTTGAAATCTTCTTTGGATGCTTCTTCACTTAGCTTGGGCTCTAGGTCTTTTTCTTCATTCTCCTTGATGCTTAGAGCTGGATCATTCTTCAAGCTTTCTTTTCATCTCTCTTTCATTGGCCAAGCATCTTCTTTTAGCTCCCAAGCTTTCACTTCTTTCACTCTCCCCCTTTGACCATGCACTCTCTCCCTTTTGGCAAGATATGCATTCTCTCTCCGTTTAGACAACTTGAACACTCTCTCCCCCTTTTACATTAAATTGCAAAGGATCCTACACACATGAAACAAAGAAAATACCTTTGAGTAGTGTAAGATCCTGACCCGAGAGGCCCAGATTAGTGTTTTTGAGCTGCGTTTTAGCTCTAAATGTGTTTAGTGGATTGTGGTTAAGTTGGGATTAGAATAGCTTTCTTATAGCTTTGGGAAATTTTGAGTGCCTTGTGACTAGTGGGGCCCTTTGGGGTTCCTTTTATGACTTGCGTGTACTTGGGGGTCTACTCGAGATTCTTTTGATTTGGTGTTTTATCCCGATTTGCTTATTTTGTTAATCCCTTCAACTTTCATGTTGATCCCGTTCCCGTCCCGAATCTCGAAACTCGACTTTTCTAGCTTCGATGGCAAAACAATCTTTTCACACTAAATCTGTACCCAATACTTGTTATTCCCGAAACCCGCGAAACATATACTTTTTGGAAACTAGATATTTCGACGATCATTTCTTCCTTCTTCGTCGATTTCATCCGAAGTCCCGAAAACCACTATTCCAGCCTTTCAAAGTTCTTAAGTCGTGGAGCCCATTTTCATTGGCTACAAGAACCCATCTCCCCTTTTTCCTTCTCCATTTTCCAGCACAAGAGAGGAGCCCAGGGTTTTCTTGCCTCCTTTCTTCTTCTTCTTCTTGCCTTTCCTTCACTGGATTTCCACCAAATCTTGCACCAACATCAAAATAGAGATCACCATTCTCTTCCTCTCCTTGAAGGCTTCCTATTGGTACCATTTTTGAAGAAATCTCTTCTCTCCAAGATCTTCATTTAGCTTGTCTTGTTCATTTGGAGAACCTATTGGTAAGATCTCTCCCTAATCTTCTAGATTCGTGTTCTTACGGTCCTTGAGAAGCTTCATTTTCATTATTAGGAGCTCTCTCTTCTTATTGCCTGGTTTGACCCATTTTAGGGTTTTGTTTTGGGGGTTTTTGTAGAGATTGTGTTCTTGGCTTGCAAGGGTGCTTAGGAGCTTGATTTCCTTGATTTAAGACCCAAGGCAAGTGGATGAATTGATACTTTTATCTTTGAATGAGTTTTGATGAAATGCATTTATGATTTCACCTAATGTTTTGTGATATTAATGGTTTGTTTAGATTTGAAATAAATGCTCATATTGGTTCTTGTTAGCTTGTCAAATCCATGTTTTGGATTGTTCATCAGGTTTAAGAAAGGAAGAGAAAAAGATTGGAAAATGGAAAGACCCATTGAACTGCTGTAACATAACCTGGGTTCTGTTACGCAGTTCACGCGGTCGACCGGCCAAGGGGCGCGGTCGACCGGGAACACTGGATCAGGTCCTCTGTAGGATGACCTGCTGCACTGCGGGAATCACTGTTCCGCAGTTCACGCGGTCGACCGGCCAAGGGGCTCGGTCGACCGGTCACACAGAGGTCAGGTTCTCTGGAACCTGACCAAAGTACTGTTCACCATTTTAATTTACAACTCCCGGTCGACCTGGCCCTTGGCCGGTCGACCGAGCCCACTGTGTACTGGGTCGACCGGCCAAGGGCCAAGTCGACCTGCCCAACTGGAAACCCTGCTGAAAAATGGATTTTTGCCCTATATTAGATGGACTTTAAGTGGAACTTAGTGACCCTTTTGTGGACCCATTTGACTTCTTGTGAGGATGGTTGAACCGACATTCCTCATGGTTAATCCGGTTGTATCGGTTCTTAACCTAATTCAATCTTGAATGGTACGGAACGACGGGATATCCTTTCTTTTATCTAAACGCAAAATTGGTTTGTTTGGGTATCGCGAATCCATTTTCCTTTCGATGACTGAGTAGGTTGTAAGATACTACTAGATTAATATTGTGCTTAGGATCCCACCCCTATTATGTTTTGTTTATTTAAAATTCGATTAAAGTTTGAATACCTAAGGTGCATAAAGAGCCCGGAATGTCTCCAAACTCAATGAGTACCAAGTGATCATTACAATTGACATACGGGGTCCTTATTCACTTGATTTATATTGAATCCCGATACTTGTCCCGAATTTCTCGAATTATGATTTATCTTGAATCCCGATAATAGCCCGAATTTCTCGAATTGTGATTTAGCATTCCCGAAAGTATTAAAAGTGTATTTTAGCATTTTTGCTAGCCTGTTTATACATCCCGAATAAAATGGAATTAGTGCTTTTGAGCACCCCGTTCCGCCCGTTTATCTAAGTGCATTACATATGTACATGTCTTGTTTCACATGATTTGACCTATGAGTCGGCACCACTAAGCTTGACTTTCCTTGCCGGTTTGATCCACCGACTTGGAGACCCTTTCCCGTCCCTCCAGCTGCAGTTTGGATCCCGCTACCCGGTTATTACCGTGGTCTTGTCCCGATGCCGCAGATTGCTACTGTGGTTCCCGATGCCCGGTTCGCTACCGTGGTCATGTCCCGTATTATATTATGTATATGTTACTTATGTTGCATCTCCTCACTTCGGTGACTGAGACAACATCCCGATATGCTCATGTCACTTCGGTGATAAAGGACTTAGCTTTTTGTGGTTGCCATCTTGCTTGTTTCCCGTCTCCTTGGATACCTTACATGTTTTATATTGCATACGTATTTGAATAAATGATTATCTCATTTTATGAAACTATTGTTTTGACAGGTTTAAATGTTTTCCAAGGTAATTTCGTTATTGATATGTCTTTTCACCTGCTTTCCAAACCGTCGTGTTTGACCCACTATTTTGGTACTCAGGTTCAGTTTCCATGTCCCGAGCTGAGAGTTGTTGGCTGTGGAGCCATCAGTTGCAGGTTGCCTTGTCGGCTATGTCATGTAGACATTGTGCTTGACATCGGAGTCACGTCATATTTGGGTAGTGGATATTAGTTTGTATTGTTTGGCTTTTATTAGCCTTTCTTGGGATTGTAATTAATACACATTGATACTTGTAACTTGAACATATATGGGAATGTAATATCCTGTTACTGTCAGCTCTGTATTTTTTTTATATTGGTTTATCCCAGTCTGATATGGTTCATAAAATGATAGCTTTATGCTAGAGGTCGTATGCGATGCGGAATCCGATGATGTCCACGGACTCCGGGTCACATTGCCACAAAAGATTCCGCAAAAATATTCAGAGAGTGTTGTGATTTTGGATCCTCACATACACTGATCTTGGGAGAAATATAATCATCACTTACCTCCCCACTTTCCCTCCCCCGAGGTCGGACCGCTGTAGGGATCCGGGTTTGGGGGCGTGACAAGTAGCACCTGTTAACAAAAGAATTCGAAAATGAAATAAATAACAGGTTTTCATGTATGGGTAGCAAGTTATAAGGGTATAGAGCCAATACAAGGGTGAATTTAATCAAAACTAACACTTCCTATGAAGGTTTACACTCCCCCTCAATCCATTCTCTCCTTTTGTCAAACTTTTGACAAATATTTAACTATTTGGAGCAAGAAGAAGATGGTTTAACCAATTGAGGGTTAACTTCAAGAGAAGGATTAGATACAAGTTTAACTATTGAGCTCAATATGATCAAATTACCATTATAAAGATACCAATTGACGGGTAAGCTATAGGATAATTAAAGAGCAAGGTCAAAAGGATAATCTATCATGGGTATCAATTGAAATATATATAAAACAAATCTACCAATTGAGATTGAAGGATATGACTATTAACTCAATCACTCTAAAATGGAGTTAAGGAATATACCTATTAGGGTTCATCCAAATTAGAGCTATCCATGATGTTATGGGGATTACTAAACATAGCATCAATCAATATAACTTATGAAAATCATATGCTATGAAAGTTTTGAAAACATTTCATTCAATCATAAAATATGACTATAAAGAGCAAGATGAGTGAAATGAAATTCAAACATGGAAATTATGATGCTAATGGAATGTGACATATACAAAATCAAGCATCATAAATGAATATTCATCACTTTTAAAGATATAACTAATGAGCATAGTGATGAACATGAGAAATCGCATAAAAATACATAACTTAAAAGAATATACAATTTACAAAGTGTCAAAATCATATGGATTCAACATCTAAGAAATCCATCAAACAACAGATATAACTATGAAATACAAGAAATGAATTTCAAAGAGGTTCATATGAATAAGCACACTATTATGAAGTTTAGACAAGTCGAAGAAATCCATCAAACAATAGATATAACTATGAAATACAAGAAATGAATTTTAAAGAGGTTCATATGATTAAGCACACTATTATGAAGTTTAGACATGTATAAAGAATGATACCAATAAGAAAACTATACATGAATCAACAATATAACCATCCAAAAAAAAAAAAATGACTAGAAAGCACAAAGGATGGATTTAAGAGTTTTAGTATGGTATCTTCAAATATAACTAAGTTCACAACCATACATGGAACCAATTGACATTTGCATATAAAAAGAATGTCAATAATTTTCCATTTGAAAGTATAACTTAAAAAATCAATGGAAAACTTAAATTGCTTTAAATCATTTGTTTTTTCAAAATAATCTAACTATGACAATCACACAAATGATTTTGCAACAACAATCGATCATGAATAATCTAGCTATGAAAGCTTTTGAAATCACAATCAATTGATCATATATAGAAATGCAATGCAAGAGATATAACTAAATGTGAGCAAAAAGAAAATCTAACATGATAAAGTTAAAATCAAATGATTTTGAAAACCATGATATGTAACTAGAGAAGTACATGAAAACAAAATCAAATTGATCATAAATAAGTATTGCATTTTAAGAAATGTAACTAAGAAAGAACAAAATGCAAATGATCATGACCAACAAAAAAGATTTAACTAAAAAGGATTCGTTGGTCAATGAGGTTCAAGGCCTTAAGGTTTGACTAAGTATATAACTTTAGGAATCCACCTAAGGTCCTGAGAGGGTTGATCTTTGAGGTCTAGTTTAAAAGTCTCACCAACTATAGGAGATTTGACTTGATAAATTTTCAATTTAAACTTATCACCATTATGTTTAGATTTAACTAAATTTAGCTTAGGTTGGTGATTAGTCTTTTGAGGTTGGTGAGTTTGTTTCTTAGGGGATTGATTCATTTTTCTTTTCTTCTTATTTCCTCCCTTTAATTGACTTTTGAATTTTAAATTTAACTTTGTTACTTTCTTCAAAAGTTCCTTCATGTGTTGATTTAAGGGAGATAGGTTGAGAAGCTTTTTGTTGATAGATTCTTTTATAATTGGTTTAACTTGTTTAACCTTTTTAGAATCTATCTTAGGAATTTTCAATTCCATTAAATTTATTTAGTTCTTCATGGGCAAGTTTTAACTCATGTTTAAGTTCATTAATAACATTAGATCCAAGTTCTAGAGTTTTTATCCTATTTTGAGCATTAGATAAATTTTCTTAGAAATAGTCAACTTGGATTCTAGATTGTTAATGTCTTTATCTTGCCTTTTTAATTGATCTCTTAGTTCTAAGTTTTCCTTATTTAGTTCATCACACCCTATCTTCAATTCATTTAGTTCTTCTTGAACATTAGATAGGTTATGTGAAGAGATCATGAACTCAGATTCCACACAATTTATTAATTCTTCTTTCTCTCTAAGTTCATCTTTTGAAGAAACTAATTCTTTGTTTAGTCTTTTAGATTCTTCTATAAGTCTTTTATTATTCTTATCAAGCTTTAAGGACAATGTATATAATTCATCATAAGCTTGTTGAAGGTCATCTTCATTTTCATCAGTTTCTTCTTCTTTTAAGTCAAATTAAGATTCATTAATTTGAAGGTTTGAATCTCCAATAGATGGAAGGAGGGGTCTAGAAGAATCTACACATGAATCTATACAACCTAACATAGTGGAATCCATTCTAATAATTTTCATGAAAATACAACACTAGGGTTTTGACTCTAGGTTTTTACATCTAATCAAGAGTTCCAAAAACACTTGATCCTAATAAAGAGCACGAGGCACTGATACCAATTGAAAGTCTGGGATCCTATCCCTAGAGAGGGGGGGGGGTGGTGTGAATAGGGTGATCTACACTTTATGACTAATTATGGCCAATTTTAACTTCTTAATAATTAACTAGTCACATGTGATGATTAACAAACAATATGCGGAAGCATAAACAAAACAATCACCACAATGCATTCACCATAACACAATGATTTATTGTGGTTCGGCCTCAATGCCTACATCCACTACCGGCTGGTGATCGAACACCCCACTGGATTTCCACTATTTTTGCTTTTCAAAAGGCTAAGCAATAACCTTTACAATATGCTTTCCAAGGCTAATCAATAACCTAACAATGTTGTTTTTCTAGGCTAAACAACAACCTATCAATGTGCTTTTCTAGGCTAAGCAATAACCTCTACACTATGCTTTTCTTAGGCTAAGCAATAACCTTTACAAGAGATGATTTCTCAAATAAGTGTCTACACAAACACTTTAAGAGATTACAATTAAAGCTCAATTTAATTGCCTCTAAAATAGGCGAATAAGAAAGTTAAATTCAACTCACACAACACTCTATGAAATGCTAAGATGAATACTCATGAAGTGTGTGTGTGATAACTTCAATCAAGTTAAAATGAAGGCTCAATTAAAGTATGCTTAATTCATTTTAAAGTTTAAAGCACACAAAGATTTGATTGAAGTGAAATGCAAATCACATGTACAAAATACTAACTTCTTGATGATATGAAAATCAAAAGCTCACAAGTTGTATGAAATTAATTGAACATGTGATGCATGTGCAATGTTGTTTTCAAAAACAAAAGTTTAACATGAATCAACCAAGTAAATCAAATATGTTACAAAAGAAATCAAAGGTTTTGACAAAACATGTTTTATAAAGTTTTAAAACAAACTTGGTTTCAAATTAAGGTGAAGAATCCAATCCAACTTAGATCGAAGATTAAATGAAGAATGGATTCAACACATCATAGTTATCATGCTAAAAATCATTTACCAATAATTTAAACAAAGCATATAACATATGATTAACAAAAAGTAAAGCTTACTTAGAGATTTAACTTCATTAATCCAAGCTTTAGCTTTACTAATGACCCCTTGGTCTCTGCTAATTCATTCCCCTTTTTCTTGCCTCCAAATACCTCAAGGAAGGCTCTTTTATCTTCTTTGATCAACAACTTTTTCAAGGGAATAAACCTCATTTTATACTCAAAAAATGAGTTCTGGCGTGTCCCCGGTCGACCTACACTGTACCTCGGTCGACCTGGCCTTAACGGTAAAAAATCTGACCGTTTGAAAAAGTAGCACAAGGGCTCTTTGCCCGGTCGACCCGCAGTGTGCGCGGTCGACCGGGTCCATGGGCTCGGTCGACCGAGCACACTGCAGGTCGACCTGGGCCCAGGGACCAAAATTCCCAAAATAGCATATTTCAAAGTATTTCTTTGAGGGAACTTTTGGGCCATTAAATCAAGCTTGGAAACATGATTTTAATTTAGTCTAAGTGCTTTTAAAATCATGAAACATAAAAGCCTAAAATGATTTGAAAGATTTAAAACATAGGCTAGCTTGATTCATAAAACTTCTTTTTCAAATTAAATGCATCCAAGATTAAAAAACAAAACATGCATAAATCAATAGTTCTACAAGTCCAAAAAACAATGCATGTGTAAATCAAGATTTCAAGTTTTTCTAAATCAATGCATGTGTGAAAATTCAAATGATGATTAAAATGATGATGCATCCATCAAATTGCAATATACAAAATCCCTAACAATTTATTCTTTACATATGTTTGTTTCAATGACATTATATGATTTTAAATAGGGCATTTATAAAACTGGTATATCTCATCTGTATTATTCACCTGCCAGACCGTCACGTCTGATACTCTTTTGTTTTGGTGTTAGATGTCGAACTCGCAGCCATTGAGGCGGAGCGTGCGGAGGAGGCAATAGAGCCTCCGGTGGAGCACGAGTGGCAGCCAAATGATGTCATGTAGACGTCATGTTGGGTTTGGAGTTTTGATAACATCTTTTGGGAACTTGTTTTTAGCCTTTATTGACTTTTATCTTTTTTTGTTGGGTTGTATAACTTAAATATACTTTTGTGATCCTCACAACTCTAACCTTAACTTTGGGTTATGCTCTTATGTATATATTTCTCTTTTGATACTAGACTTGTGCATTTATCTTATGCTACATTTGATTTTATTTTGCAACATGCGTCCGCATATTATTATTTATCACGAAATTGATTAATTTGTTGTGATGAATCGTCTGGAATCCTCACCGCGAAATCCTGTGGGAAAATAATTAGCGTGTACGGGTGAAATTTTCTGGCCCGTCATGCTGCGTTCCCCGGATTAAGGATTTGATTATCAGGACCTCGATCCGGGGGCGTGACAAGGCTTTTCTTAGATCCACTTTGGTCAAAGAACGCAATTGGTGTAACCTTAGTGGATCTTTTTTTTTGTTGAAAACTCTCTTCTTCTTTTTTAAGATCTCTAATATACTCATCAAAGAGAGTGAATGGCCCCTCCCAATCCAAACATTGGCTACAAACGATTTCCACGAGCCATTGTCCGAAAAGGAAGAAACCAAAGTTTATCTAATTCGAATCCAAAAGTGAGAAAACTGATTTTTTTTTTCTGAAGAGTTAGAAATTAGACTCTTTTTTTTTTTTTTGAAAATTCCTATCGGACTCATCAAAGAGAAAAGGTGACCCATTCTCCAATCCGAACAGGCTCAACATTTCTGTGAAATCTTGTCCGAAAGGGAAATAATCAAAGTTTCTCATATTTGAATCCAAGAAAGTGAGAAATTTGATTTTTTTTTTGGGTGAAATGAGAAAGAGTGGAAAAAGATAGAAATTTCCAAAAATAAATCCCATCTCATGTTTTTTCTTTTTAATGCAAGATCCAACGTAGGCCACCAACTAGAAAGGAGCCTAAGAATCTAAGCATCACGTTCTCAAATGAACGAGTCCCACTAGGTATGCCAACTTGATGGACCCGGCCTTTTGTTTTCTCTCTTCCGCCCCGGGATTCCCAGGAGACCGGTGGAGGGAAAAAAGGCGAGCATCAACATTTTTGTACAGGTATGCCAGATTTTCTATTTTACTTGGAATTTAGAAATGGTGATCCGGAGATCCACCTTCACAAGTAGAAAAGGAAATCAACTTTTTTTCCTAACTTTCCATTGCGCATATATTTAAGAAAAGAAACAAGGTTTTTGAATGCCGTAAGAGGCAATTTTTCTTTGTTTGCCATGACAGGCGATTTTGCTATAAAAGACGATGTTTGTCGTGAAAGGCGGTGTTTGTCGTGAAAAGCAATGTACAAATCTCATCAATAATGAAAAACAAGAATTGTGATTTTTTTGTCTCTTTTAGAAAAAATACAATAGAAAAGTAAGAAAAGGAATTCCGACTTCTTAGGAAATTGTTGGGACTCATTTAAATTGACAGTTGCAAGTCAAGTATGGACTTCGCCATCGTCCTTCAGATGAGAACATATGATGCATTTATTCTTTTGGCTTGGCTTGGACCTCAGATTTTTAGAGGATAAAGACCAAGGGGAGGTCCTATATCCAATAAAAAAAAACCGAGTAGACAGGCTGAAATGCCGCGTTTAGGCTATGTCGGATAGAAAGAGGGGGCTTTGGGGGGGTGGCCCCCCCAAGGGACTTCAATCACCTTGTGGTGTTTGTTGCAGCAGAGTTTCTCCAAAGTAGCAGAGCTTCTTTGCGCAGTGTCTGATTTCTCTCTCCTTTTCTCTGTCTGGATGTCTCCTTTTTCGGATCTGTTCTTCTTGGAATGACCCCCCTTTTATAGGCTTTTGGTAGCCATTAGGAGGGTTTATGGGTTTTTAATGCATTAAAGCCACATGATAGGAGGAGTTACAAGTTTTTATTTCATGATTTTGTAACTCCTTTTTCTTGGCTTTTGATTGGCCAATGGAGAATTATGAGCATTTAATCGCCTTTAAACTCCATGATGAGAGGAGTTTCATGATTCATTGTCATGATTGCTTTGATTTGTAACTCCTCTTTCCTTGCTTCTGATTGTGCGGCCAAAAATAATGAGTTAATTACCGCAATTATTTGTCATAAAATGGGTAATTTAACTGCATTAAGTGGTCGCCAAGGCGCTCAAAGAGTCGCGGGCCGTACTGCGTCTTTTGGAATTCTTCTTACGATGATCCCCAATGGATCCACATGTTGTTTGATGTCGAATGGTGATGCAACTACAAACACTGATTGATATTAGTGGGCCGGTAACATCTGTCATGTCGATTTCTTGATCGAACAGACAGAAAGTGTACTTTCTTGGTTGGCCGGTTGGTGATTTTGAAGCGTGCAATGATGATCACATGCTCTTGATGGTAGACCCAAGATGTCGGTGAATGTCGCTACCCCGGATCGGGCCCGCGGGCCTAATCCGAGATCAGGACACGGTTATTGGTGATGATGGATGCCATTGCTATATATTTATTTTAGCCAATACGTACACGAGTCAATAACAAGATGCCACCCATGTACGTGATTTCCCACAGGTGTCCGCAGTGAGGATTTCACATCAACATAATATTTTTGTTTAAGTGCGGAAGCGTGTAGCAAATCAAATCCATAAGTTCAATCCCAAATAACAAGACTGAATACATATATAAGAACAGTTGATGTCAAAGTGAGCAATGATCATGATAACATATTTCCCCAAAAGTAAATATTTGATGTTTATACGAAAGATCATTTAATTAACATTCCCAAAAATAAAGGCCAATAAAGGCCAGTACAACGAAAACAATATCCCAAAAGAATGTGTTAGTCACAGTCCCAAAATGTATCGCATCTTAAGGCTCAATCGAACGTCTAAACAACATTGTCAGCCCGCCATTCACCTACTAGTTGCAGCTCTCCAGCCACCTCCTCAAACTTCGCCTCGGGGTAACCAGCGTCTAGACCTGAGTACCAAAGAATGGGTCAAACACAATGGTCTGGCAGGTGAGTGAAATGATATAACAATACAACAATAAATGAATTCACCTTTGAAAACATTTAAACCTGTTTAAACAGTAATTTCTGTGAAAGGAATAAACATTTCTTTAAAACATGTATGCAATATAAAAGCATGTGAAGGTATCCAAGGAATCGGGAAACAATCAATATGGCAACCACACGAAGCTAAGTCCTCTATCACCGAAGTGATAAGAGCATATTGGGACGTTGATCTCTGACACATGAAGTGACTAGATTCAACGAAATATAGACATATACATATAACTATACGGGACAAGACCACGGTAGCGAGCCCGGCATCGGGAACCACAGTAGCAAGCCGAGTATCGGGACGGGACCACGATAATAATCCGAGTATCGGGATCCAAACTACAACTAGCGGGACGAGAGGGGGATCTCCAAGTCGGTGGATCAAACCGATAAGGTCATCCAAGCTTAGTGGTGCCGACTCAAAGGTCACATAACAAAAATCAGGACATTTATAAAATACATATGATGCAATTATATAATTGGGCGGGACGCGGTGCTCAGAGGCACAAATATCATTTCATTTCGGGCAATGCATCACGTGATTAGCAAAATGCTAAAATACTATTTCAGTACTTTCGGGAATGTCAAATCATATAGTGTAAATCTCGAGAAATGCATATAACTTTCAAGAATAATAGAACACGATTGAACTTTTGAAATTTCGGGCCAAGTATTGGGATTCAAGATTAGTTCAAGGTGAATAGGGGTCTCGTATGTCGATTTTGTTGACACTAAAAATGTCACTATGTCCCTTCAGCACCAAAAGCTACATGGAGCCACATCCTGCCATAAATAGGAAGGCGCCACTTCAAGCACCAGATCTTGTCAGAATTAAACAAAAACTGCAAGATCCTTCAAAGCAGCCAAAAGTGGGGTACACATGAAGTTTCGGGCCATTTCGACGTCATTTGGCCTAACTTCACTCTCCGACAGCCAGACAGGAGCTCCAGGCAGCGATAGTGTCGAAGACTTCAAAACTTCGATCAGAGCCTATAGATGGTCTCAGAATACCTCCAAAAGGCCCCATGCCAAATTTCAAGTCAAACGGACAACGTTTGACCCTTCATCAACTCTCGGGAAACAAAAACAGGCCTACCGGCGGCGGAGCACCCCGGAATCATGGCATCCAAATTGGAGCTAATGGATCATCTCAAAATGACTCCAATAGGTCCCCTGTCAAGTTTTAGGTCAAACGGACATCGTTTGGCCTAGTTTCAAAGCTCGGCATTTTCCTCGAGGTAAAATCAAGGCGAGCATTTGCGGGACCCCAAAAGGCTTCAAAACTCAAACCAAAGCCCATGGTTGGTCTTACTTACTACTCAGGAGGCTCCTTGTCAAATTTCAGGTCAATAGGACATCGGTTGACCACAAGTCAAAGCTCGACATTTCTCTTATGGCGAAATTAAGGCAAGCATTTGCGGGACCCCGAACGGCTTCAAAACTCAAACCAAAGCCTATGGTTGGTCCTATCTACTGTTCAAGAAGCTCCACGTCAAATTTCAGGTCATTCCGACATCGTTTGGCCTAGTTTCAATGCTTGACAAAAAATCGGCAATATCGCACAACAAAGTCTTTGGCTTTCCAGAAAAATAGGAAGCTTTGTACTCCGATTTGCGTGGCTTCTCGTCGGGTTTTCTTCAAGAGAATCAGGCCGATAAATGAGGGGAAATGTCAGGAAAAATACAGAAGAAAAAAAGAATGAAAAAAGATCGAAAAACGGCGAAGAAAACGTAACCGAACGGCGACCGAGAAATGGGCCCAAGGCCCATGGTCGCCGACCATGGGTGCGGTCGCCGGCGACCATGGAATTCCGGCGACCCAAAAGTCGCCGGAAACCCCTTTTTTCGAGTCCTTTTCGCGTTTCGAGTTGATTGGCCCCTGTGATTTTTCCAAAATCTGATTTTTCGTGCATGAAATCCGTCGATCTTCGTCAACATCACGGATTCGCCGCCGAAATCATTGGATGATCATTAGACGCCTCGAAATCGCCAACCGGCCGACAAAGAAAGCACACTTTCTGCCCGCTCGATCGTGAAATCGACGGGACAGATGTTGCCAGCACATTGACATTAATCAATGTCTGAAATTGCATCGCCATCCGACATCAAACAACATGTGGATCCACCGACGGTCATCGCAAGAAGAATTCCAAAAGACACGGCGCGGCCCGCGACTCTTCAAGAGACTTGGCGACCAATTAATGAGGTTAAATGACCCATTTTATGACAAGTTAATGAGGTCATTAACTCATTATTTTGGATGGCCCAATCAAAAGCAAGCAAATGGGAGTTACAAGTAAGAGGATTTATGGCATTAAAGTCATGAAACTCCTCTCATGATGGGGATTAAAGGCAATTAAAAGCTCATTATTCTCCATCGACCAATCAAATTCAAGGAAAAAGGAGTTACAAAACAAATACTTTAAAACTTGTAACTCCTCCCATTATGAGCATTAATGCATTCAATGCTCATAAACCCTCCTAAATGGCTACCAAAGGCCTATAAATAGGAGGGCATTCCAAAAAAAAAGAGGAGACGAAGAACGGAAAAAGAATCCAGAGAAATCGCCAGAGAGTTGCCCGGAAAATCTAGAGCTCCTGCAACTCTGCTGCAAAGACCACCAAAAGGTGATTGAAGCACCCTTGGGGGGCCACCCCCCCAAGGACCTCCCTTCTTCTACCAACATGGTTAAAACGTGGCTTTTCAGCCCGTTTACTTAGCTTTTTATCGGATATAAGACGTTCTCTTGGTCTTTGTCCTTTAAAAATCTGAGGTTCAAAAAGCCAAGCCAAGAATCCAAGCATCGTGTTCTCATCTGCATGGACGATGGAGGAGCCCATACATGACTCGCGATCGTCGATCTGAACGTGTCCCCACAATCGAATGAGAAGTCAGATTCCTTTTCTTGATTTCTATTGTACTTTATTTTTCTTTTAGAGACAAAAATCACAACTCTTGTCTTTCATGATGGATAAGATTTGTAAATCGCCTTTTACGGCAAAATCGCCTTTCACGGCAACAAATGAAATCGCCTTTCACGATATATAAAAAAAAAAACCTTTGTCTCTTTTCTTAAAATATGTGTGCAATGGGAAACTAGAAAAGGTTTCATTTCCCCTTTCTACTTGTGAAGGTGGATCTTCGGATCACCGTTTCTAAATTCCAAGTAGAAAAGTGACATTGGCATACCCGTACAAAAAGAAAGAAAGATGTTGATACCCTTATCTTTTCTTCTTCTCCCCTCCGCCGTACCCCGAAAGACCCGGGGCGGAGGCAGCGAGAGAGAGAGGAA